>JANVCC010000035.1:40189527-40303708 GCA_025345505.1 Todiramphus chloris collaris
AAGGAAGGAAGGAAGGAAGGAAGGAAGGAAGGAAGGAAGGAAGGAAGGAAGGAAGGAAGGAAGGAAGGAAGGAAGGAAGGAAGGAGCATTGCAGTTACCTGGTGTGAGAGAGCAGGAGGCTACAGGTTAGATGGGGCTAAGAACAAGAGAAAATTTACAAGCTTGTCTATTGTTATATGGTCAAAGGCATCAGACATAGGCATGAATGTTGTTGAAGATGTTAAAAAATACTGCACCCAGGGACAGCAGAGAGATGATATTAGGAGAGCTGAAATGAACCGTCATATCTACTGCTTTCTGTCCATGTCAGGTTACTGTGCAACAGCAAATCCTTGTTCTGCAGACAGCAGATGAACAACGACTGGGTTTTGCAGGGTAACTGATGCTAAGCTCTTTCTACAAATTCTTGCCTGTTTGGGCATCCATTTTCTTCTCATTTATCAGAGAAGTTTTCAAGCTTTGTACTAGTCATGTATTGAGAAGTGTTTTGTAGTCTGTGGCATAAGAAGTCAATGCTCTAGGGAAGCTGTAAAACTCATCTCATACCCTATGGCCAGTTCCTGTCAGAGTAGAGCTAATGACCCTGGTGGTTCATTATGATTTTACGCCTCCAACGGCTAGATGTGGATATAGAGGAAAAGGAGCCAAAATGGCCTTCCAAGCCACTCTGTGAATCCCTCAACCCACAGAGAAGCAGAGGACTCCTAAGGGTAGCCATCATCTCCCAGTTCTGAGCAGCACCTCGCATCCCTCCTTCACTTGTACTGAAGTGTTGGTGGCCAGCTGAGGATTTTAGCAAAACTTTGTGAAGTCAGGAATTTTATAGCCTATCGTTTACCCTGCTATCTTGCTTATTCATACTGGTAACTCCATGGAAATGTGGCCATCCTACCACATGTCTGCATAGCACATGATACATCAGGCCACAGTTCCTGCCAGGGCCCCCAGAGAGTATAGCTATGTATAAATAAATGGTTATTTCAAGTATCTAAAATTGTTGGTGTGACTTATGTCATTACCCTTTATCAGGTACTTACTAAATGCCATAGCCTTTTAATATGATTTCTCTTGTGTCAGTTTTTTGGAGTGTTTTAGGGCACTGAGATTCATTATAGATATGGCTACAGTGACATCTGGTTTAATTAATTTCTCTATTGTGTCACAGGTTGAATGAGAAGCAAGAAGACATTGTTAAAAAATGAGAGCACTGTGCTTATTTTATACTTCTTCAATTTGCTTATGAAACTATCCTGGAAATAAATGTGTGAAAGTAAAGTAGTTCTCCACTCCTGACTGAGGTTTTGGTTTGGGTTTTTTTTTTTTTTTTGTCATTTTCCTTAAAGTAAAAGATGGTGTTGATGAAGTCATAGTGTTGCTAGTGGTGGAGCCTCCTTGTTCTCATTTTGAGCAACACCAGGTTCAGTGGGATTCCTATCTTAACATGAGGCTTCCTTGGGATTGCTGCTAAACAAATATTGATTAATAATTATCAAAGTCAAATATTTGCTTCAGCTTCTCAGATCATTGTTTTATCCCAATATAAATATGAATTAAATATTAAAAATAAATATGAACACATGGACTTGATGACCCTGGAGGTCCTTTCCAACCATAATGATTCTATGGTTCTATGATTCTAAATAGGAAAGCAATGCTGTCTAATCCTCGCAGGGTCTAAATCCAGAGCTCCCTTTTTATTTGCCCTACATTTTCTACACCCATTCATGTGCAGAATTGCTCTGGTCCAATGACTTGACCAATCTAGGCAAGTTCCAGTAGCTGAGACCAGGGGCTACAGAGGCCACTAATGGAAAAAAAAGGCTGCAGCCTCTTACCCATCTGAGTCAGCCTCTGTCTGATACCAAAAATGCTGAGGAATTATCCCAACAACATTATCCCATATATATATCCCACCATTATCTACAACAAAATTTGCTTCTTGCAAAATGCAGTGGTGGGCATTATTTTCTTTTAGGATATGATCTGACCTCGCTTTTTAGGCAATATTCAAGAATGCAGAATATTTGCTTAGGAAATGGGAAGCCTACCTTCAGTCCTTTCTGTCCCTGAAAAATCTTCAGCCTGCAGGTTGGACTCTGGAGAATGACTCAACAACCTAGGTGTGTAAAATAAATAAATAAAGCCCAAGATTTACTGAGTCAGAGACCTGAGACCTGTAGACATACCTCTGCATCACAATCACTGAGAAATCCAACTCCCAGAGGACACTTAGATGCCAGTCCCAGTATCTGTTTTACATTTCACCCTGTGACTGGTTTTTTTGACACTAATATCTTCCTTCTCTTGCCATAGGCTGGCATATTCTTGCTCCAGTGATTTATTTGACAGCAAAAATTAGAAGGTAGATTTGAGTAGAAAAGTTTTAAATTGTAGTGATAAATGGCAAATATTGCTTGGATAAGAAGTACTTAAGATTGTGATGATATGCTTAGCTCAGGAGGTGGGGAAAACAGAAATAACACCTACTATTTGCAGTCATTAATCACTGAAATATTTTGCCAATTAAAATCCTACAGTGAAGAGAAAGCATAAAGCACTTGCAAGATAATGACTCATTTCTTGCTCAGACAAACCTGCTAATGAAGAATTTTGGAGTCTTTCATAACTATATTTCTTCTCACCTGAGCCCCATGTAATAACATCAGGTTTGATTTAGGCTGAATTAAAATAACCTGGGGAAGTAATTAATCCCAATCCCTTTCAAAACCTACCTCTATCTGGACAACCAATTCGGTTGTAAATGTTAAACGACATCATCCCAAAAGCTTAATGATGTTGATGGACATTTTTAGGTGCTACATGGGTAGATTTTGGTGTGGTTCAGAAAATGCTCTCAAATGTTTGTCCTAGGCTGGGCCAGTCTGACATTATACCACTAAACTAAGCACCACAAAAAATTAAAAATAAAAAAGAGAAAAAAAATAAGAAAAAAAAAAGTTTCTTGTAACACGAAGCTTTGCTATAAATACAGAATGAATATATGTCATATGAGGGTCATTTTATACCAAAGAGAAAGCAGCATGAAACTTAAGTTTAACTCAAGACTAATGCCTAGCTTTATTTCAGATTTTTGGATTATTGTAAACACTTTTTCACACAGGAAAAACTTGAAACTGCCTCTCTCAAGTTTGCTAATATTTTTGAAGACTCCTAAAAGGAAGGATTGCCTTTATGCTTTGTTCACTTGCCTAGAAAGGAATTTATATGGAGTAATGTGAAAGTGAGAAAGATAAGTGCAGTAACTTTTATTCTCGACCACTGAGAAACAGGAGGAGTTTTTCCTGGCTTTCCCCTGCCTTCCTGAAAGTAGATTAAATTAATGTGTTCTTCAACTTGTTGCACACGCACTCACATTCTGTGTCTGTTGAACTTCCACATGTGTTTTATTAAGATCTTTGCATAGGATGTTTTTGCTTGGGGATATTCTGTAGTAAATCATCCTGGCCAACTGGTTATGGTTACCTAATCATCACTGAAGCACAAAAGGCTAAATATAATTTAAGAGAGCTAGAAATCATCATAGCTGACATAAATGAAGTTTTTCAGCCTGCTGAGGTTCCTCAGTAGCCAAGCAAAATAAGCATAACATTTTTCATTGTACTTGTTTGCAACACACAGCTTTAGAGAATTAACTAACTGTCCTCTGTTTATTTTAAAGCAAGGTATAAGAAACAAATATTCTGCAGCTTTAAAGTGTATAGAGGGGGGAAACAAAAAAAAAAAAGAAAGAAAACAAAAAAAACCCAACAAACCAAAATACATGTAATCAAGAGACAATAAAAAAAACTACCTTAAACAGATTTTTTTAAGACACTGTGGCAATCTAAAGGTTATATAAACTTCAGCTAAGCTTCTTAACATAGATATTTAAGCATTATGGAAATTTGATTTTTAAGTTAGTGTAGTACAAACAGGCCTTCATCCTAGCAAATATATGAGCTAAATTTTAGTAATAAACAGAGATTATTGCTTATTAAAGCCACCATAAAGTACAGATATATTGGTAGTTAACATGAGTCACCCAAATTGAAGGCTTTGGGCACAGATTTCTTTTGAAATGTCCATGTTTCTATGGAAAAAAGAATTCCTTAGTAGTAGATTTTCATGTTCCTGGAATAAAAATGCATTATCTACTAAAATAAAGTATTATATACAGATAATGTAGAGTGCTATAGGAGGAAGAACGTTCCCGATTCTTCTTTGACCTACAGCAGTCAATGTTTCCTTATTAAAAATTAAGCAATCAGCAGGTCAGGGAGACTAAACTTTAATCTTTTAATAAATCAATTAACAGAACAACAGTTTGTTTATTTCTCATTCGCTATCTGTTCTTCAGAGGCATTTTTAGAGCTCACGATATAACCATTACTTGTCCTGAAAAGGGCATTTTGGAAAAAAAAAGGTTCCAAAATCAACTGCTTTCAAGAGAAAAACAAACTCTTTCAGAAGGGATGAGGTAACAAGGTCACTGTTCACTGAACTATGGGAGGACGTGAGATTTACTTTGATGATAGACTCCAATCAGGAGGAGATTGGTGCAAATGTAGAAATGTTTAATTTTAACAACAACCCACTTTACAGTCCAAGCCCTTCAAAAAGTCACAGGCAAGACGGAGCATCAGGAGCTGAGGACTAACACTGGCCTTGCTGTGTCATGCATCTTCCCAATGTAATTTTCCTGTTTGATCTTATTTAGACTTCATTCTCAGAGGGATTTCATTATCTATGATCATCGCCAAATGAAAGCACTTAAAGCTGTTATCACTGAAAATGTATTTATTAACCTTTATAGTCCTTCCCAGTAAATTTCTAGTTTCTACAGCAATTGAACTGTAGGGAAAATAATACTTTTTAAAACCAGAATCTTCAAATCGACTTGTGATTTCTTTCAGCTATGAAATGCTCCTGCCACGGAGATTTGAAAGGCCATCTACTGACGTAAAGAATCAGATTTTATTCTTCACCAACTTCGTGATGCTAAAAAATGCTATTTGGCCCTTTGCAGCTCTTTCTGCAGAAATACGGTCTTGTACAACTTGAGTAAACAGTGAATTTCATTGTCTTTATGGTGCCAAGCGGAGCATAAAATCAGTGTGGGCCAGCATTTGGATCCCTGGAAAAGATTTCTCTGTTGTTTTAGGGTACATCACTTGTCTCAAAATGTCATTTGATTTTACAAGAATACTGGATGGTAACTTTTTGGGTTAATGAATAAAAGACATGACTCATGGGTTGTTTTTTTTTTTGTGGCTTGGTTTTAGTTTTGTTTGTTTGTTTGTTTTCCTTTTTATTTTTTTCTTTATTTTGGAGGAGTTGAATACAGTTGCTTGAAATATGATGTGTTTGGGAGAACTTTATTTAATCCAACAGGGACCTAGATAATATATCAATGTTAATCAGGTAATACACCCACGGGAAATTGGAACCATTGTCACACTTGGCACACTTATTTGTTACATTGATGAGCTCATCCAGTCAATTATTACAAAACTCCCAGTGTGTCAGAGTGGGACCCTCCAAGAATTTTTCTTCTTTCTACAATCCATCTAGAATGCTTCCTCTTTCATTGCAAAGGCAACCAAAAGTCATGAGGTGTTTCCAATTCTCAGTCAGCATCTACACAAAAGACTGTTGTGAAGTATCGCATCATGAGGCAAGGTTAAGCCACAGAAACAAGTTATTATAAAGCATTTAGATATGAATTTTTTACCTGCTAATTATCTTGAAATATCTGTTCTCACGCATAGTTTTTAATCAAAAATTAGTAGCATTGTTTGGCGTACTTTACCAAGCTCTGTAGGACCAGAACAAATTTGATTTAAGTTTGCCTGAGGACTACAAAAAGTGCCAAGGGAGCTAAAGAGCTGTAAATCCACACCCTATAGAGCTTATTTTGTGGAAAAGTTCTGCTGGATAAAACAAGATGAAACTGCAAGTCTAGGTGTAATCCTGCCTGTATTCGGGAAAAGTCTGGATCTGGCTCGAGCACCTCTGCAGCAGCCTTCAAAAGGCTTCAAAACCACATCCAAGTAAAAAACTTTCTATTCACGATTCACTTAGCTTCCTATAAGCTTCTAGGACTAAACAGTTTGAATTATATTACTTCCAGAGGCTCTGCACTGTTTTGTTGCCTGAGGATGCTGCTCCTTCTGTGTATTTATGCTCATTGCTGAATTTGGAAGATGTACATCAATGAACCAGAACCCTGTTTCGAGTGCGACCAACCGATCCGTACCTTTTTAGAGATATTCATCATGGCTAACTGCTCTGAGCTTCTACTGTGGAAAACAGAAGGTTGTGTCTTGGGGCAAAACCAAAAATAAAGCCTACTAAATCTTCATACAGCCAAGGAAGATGGAAATATTTTATGCATTCAACTCTGAGTTATGCTGGATAACAAAGATTAGGAGCTGAAAAAGCAAAGGAAGCCCAAATAACATAGTAGTGGGCTAAATTATAACCGTATAGTTAGTATATTCATCTTTTAAGAACTTGCTGATGAGTTTCTTTAGCAAACAGCTTTAAGAAGCAGAAAGCAGACTAGTCCTGATATGAGTCGCAGGTTTCTTGCCAAGAAATCCAGTGCAGAGATTTTGAGTTAATGGAGGTTGGTTAATAACAGCCCAAATATCCTTCCCCTCCTACCCGAAGAGCAGAACATGGGTTGCATGAGGTTTAAGGATCTATGTTAAGTGAAAGATTAGGACATTTACTGAGATGAAAAAGAGCTCAGGAACACCACTAAGCTCTTGCTTCCATGTACCACCACTTCCACCTTTGCTTACTGAGTGAAAAACTATCAAAACTGCAAAGACAATTTTACAGCAGTAGCTTTACAGCTACTACAAACTAAGGTATCTCAAAACAAAACAAAATAATAGGTTCTTTCAAAAATGTCCAAAACTTTAAATCTTACGACATGCTACTGAATTGCACTTCAGTCTTCTCTATAAAATCATCATTTCTTTCTTCCTAAAAGGGAACAATAGGCTCTTTTTAACCTTCTGTGTAAGAAAAGAGTATGTTCTGAGTTTTCACATGGCTGTTGCTGTCACCTGGTGTCTAACTCAGATTCCAGGACCTTCTCCTTTAATTTAGCTTTATCTTTTCTTTTTTTTTTTTTTCCTGGACAAACTATTTCTCAGTGCTACGTTTCTTAATACATTGTTAGTACATCTTGCTTTAATTTACTACTTGCTTGATTTTGCTAAATACTACAGGGGAAGTTGTCAAGAATGATGTGAAGTAAGTTTTGAAAACAGTTGCAGTATTTTGGATGATAATTGGATTGGCCAGAGATGAGTCACAAGTAATGAAATGTAAGGAATAAAAATTTGATGCTATCTTGTTTGGCTGAAACAGAGTTCTATTCCTTTAGGCCAAAGCAAGTCAATAATTATATCTTGTACCTTCTATTTTTATGTTTGGTTTTGGGGGTTTTTTTGCTATTATTTGCTTATTATAATGGAATTATGCATCATGCTAAAAGGAAAACATGGTTGTTATGAGCTTTCTCTAAAAACATAGCTATTTCTGGTTATGATCTCAGAATTATTATTTTTCAAATCAAAGTCAATTCACTGCCTGTTTAACATTTTTACATTAATATCACCTATAAGATTTATGTAAAGTAGTAATGAAGTAATAAATATGACTCTTCTGATACAAATCAGCCTTCAGAAGGGATACTATGAGAAATATGCTGTATTTTTGCAAAGTGAGGAGCCAAAATGAGAAGGTTTAAATCCAGACTTATGTGTGTGCAAGATAAAATAAATGGAGGGAGAACCCCAGCTCTGTAGCACATATATAAATATCAGGGATTTAGCTGTAGAGCAGGAAAGATATATAGAGGGCAAATCATAGAATCATACAATGTTTTGTGTTCAAAGGGACCTTTAAAGGTCATCTAGTCCAACCCTTTTGCAATAAGTAGGGGCGTCTTCAACTAGAGCAGGTTGCTCAGAGCCCCGTCCAACCTCACCTGTAATGTTTCCAGGGATGGGGCATCGACCACCTCCCTGGGCAACCTGGGTATTCTACCACCCACATTTTAAAGTTTTCCTTCCTTCTCTCCAGTCTAAATTTCCCTCTTAGTTTAAAACCATCATGACCTTGTCCTGTCACAACAGGCCCTGCTAAAAAGATTGTCTTCTTCTTTCTGACAAGTCCCCTTCAGATGCTGAAAGGCCACAAGAAAGTGTCCCCAAGAGCCTTCTGTTCTCCAGGCTGAACACCTCCAGTCTGTCCTCTCAGGGGAGCTTCTTCAGCTCCTTGTTCATCACAGCCTCTTTTGGACCTGTTCAAATAGGACCATGTCTTTCTTGTGCTGAGGACTCTGGAGCTGAACGCTACTACAGGTGGGGTCTCTCCAGAACAGAAGACATTAATGTATACTACATGATCTCTTTTAAGAACTCCTTTACAATCTACTATGATCTATGTCCTACCCATCAGAGAGGTATCAGGAGCCTGCCAGAGGCTAAGATTCCTGGAGCAGGACTGAGAGTCACCACTCCATGTGGTACATGTTACCTCTAGGCAACCTTCATGGAAAGGCAGGGCAGTTCAAAATGTGGCAGGCTAGCCAAACAAGGCATATCAACAGCAAATAATTCAGAGAAGAATATAGAAACTGCACATTCGAACTGCCTCTTTGCTTGTTTTTTTTTTTTTTTTCCTTTTAACAAGTAAGAAGTTTGCTTTAACAAGTAAGAACTTACACTCTGTTCAACAAAAAAACCCAACTAACCAACAAACCACTACCACATTGCTGCTATCAAAGACTTATGGAATTTTAATAACCTTGACAATAAATCTTAATTGTTTTTAAGGCTACATCTTCAGCAGTATTTAACAGCATGGATCTGCTGTGTTTTACACGAGGGATAGAAAGAAAGAATACTTAGAGGATTGTCATGTCTCACTCTAGTACCTAGACAGCAGCTGTCTGGAGTTGATTTTCAGTCACTTTTCTTCCTACAATACTCTGAATCATGACAGTGTGAAGGCCTAATAGAGCTAGGGTCAACGCTGAACTATTTCCTGTATGTTCTCATCCTAATCCTTTGCCCTCTGATACATATTTCCATTGTGCAAATTTCATGACCAAAGCCTGCAAGTTTTAAGCTCCTTCCCCTTTTATATAACAATTAGATTTCTCTTTTGCTGTGCTGCCTACCTCAGAGATATTAATTCAGTGCAGGTTGGGTTATATTTTGCCAGAGGTTTTAAAGACAAAGCCCCACAGATGTAGCAATGATTTGTGGTTTCTTTCTTTTTTAAAAGAAAAATACCTTTTCTTCTTTTTAGTTTTTCCAAAGCTCAAAAAGCAAACAACAGAAAGCCATGCAATTTCCAGCTGACAAAGATAAAAAATGTATATTCAAGGTTGCTGTAGTCACTGGTCTGGAGTTAAAATTTTACCAAGCCAACAGTGCACAGGAACTTCACAGGTAACAGACGAAAATCTGCACAATAAATGAGGTCTTCTACCTTCAAGCCAACAAGTAAATTAAACTAGGCATAAAGGAAGATTTTCTTTGCCTCACGATGGAAGCATGTGTTTATGGAATTGAGAAACTGGGTTGCAGCTTCAGCTTCACACCTTGTGTGCAGAGGTCTGTGCTTCATTTATGTCCATTGCTTGCAGGACATATGTTTAGTTCCATGCTGAAGCTGTTGCATTACCACATCCTCTGTTGGTTAGTCCCCATTGGAAATGAGCCTACATCACTTTATACTTCACGAAATTTTTGCACTTCGTGAAACTTTCTAAACTTCTTAGTCAAGGAAATTGAGGATATTATAGCAAACCATGGTGATAAGGACAGAATCATTGAGCGACAGCACTTTACCTCCTTTTTTATATCCTGAGATGTCAATTTTTTCTCAGTATGTATATTCAGCTTGTGAGAACTAACACTGGCATATAGGATAATTCAAATAATTATACAGAGGCGGTCTAACTTAGTTTCCCATTGGACTAGTGTCTAAATTTGCAGTGATTTCCTGAAACCCACGTTGTTAAAACCACATGGACTTGCAAGACCTCAATATGGGCTAGTTGGTTGTGTCAGATGAAGCATTTGACTGGTAAGAATCTGCCAAGAGGGGTTAATGGTTTTATTAACGTATATCCAAATACCTCCCTCTTCCAAGCATGTGTGTGCACAGCCCCACACATACAGCCCCTCTATACTGGGTGCTTTGAAAACAAAGAGATCAGTAAGACAGATTTCAACTATTTGCAGTATTTGTCGATGTTTATAATTAGCTAAAAGATGGTGAAAAGAGGATGAGGACAGTCTCTTTTCAGTGGTGCTCAGTGATAGGCCAAGGAGCAGTGGGCACAAACTGGAACCCAGAAGGTTCCATCTGAGCAGGAGGAGAAAGTTCTTTGGTGTGAGGGTGTGGGAGCCTGTGCCAGGCTGCCCAGAGAGGCTGTGGAGTCTCCTTCTCTGGAGAGATTCCCACCCCAGATGGACACTGCGCTGCTGGGTCCCCTGCTCCGAGTGACCCTGCTGGAGCTGGAGGATGGGACCAGATGATTTCCAGAGGTCCCTTCCAACCTCTACAACACTGTGATTTTGGAGATGTATTGCTTGACAACAGTGAGTTAAACCCTTCTCGAGCTTAATGCACAGCTTCTCCGTCAATGAATAGACAAAATTATTTTGTGGAAAGTGTTTAGGAGATGATTTGCATTAAGTAATTCTGAACGTGGTCATGTAGTTTACTACTCACATCAATCACAGTGAAAAGATCATCTATTGAAATGCTTGGAAGAGTTTCCACATGGAAAGTATTTTGCAGAATTACTGTATAGACTGACAATATGAAAATTATTTGGTTTGTCTCTTCCAAGACACTCTGATAGGCTTCATTTATCCTAACTGAAAATGTCAGGATTTGAGCCTTAGGTCTAGACTGTCTTCCTAACCACTGTGAAAGACTTAATCTTATACTGGTAAATCTTACCTTGGAAGGAACTGAACCATGCCCCAGATGTGTCCATTCCTCTCCACAATGTAATGACAACCTAAGCTCAAACATATACATTACCTTACAGATATAAGAGTTTCATGAGAGGAACCACACTGCATAGATCAGGTAGCGAAGTTACTACAGCAACACTCACCTACCTTACCTCTTTGTACTACTAAAACAATAAATATTTATTACTCAAACTATTTCTTTTATTCTTAAGTTATGTATTAACATTGTATTATTAACTACCATTTATACTGATGTTGATAATGTTAGTTATTAATGTTTATTAACTTAATAAATATTTACTAAAGTAATATGAAGTATTTGTATGGGAACAGACCCTAGATCTGCTAAGTTTTTTATGTCCTAAAGAAGTTATGGTCCAAGGAAATTTATTACTAGGTATTTTACAGTATTTTGAGATTCACAGATTAATTGCCCTGTACCAAAGACATCCACAGCAGCAGTCATAACTTTGTTAAGAGACTCAACATATGTGATTGAGGGGTTATGAAACCAAGATTGCAGCCTGTTTGGCAGTGCTGGGATCTATCATTCCAAATAGGAAAGTCAGGATGCATAAGTTCATGGAGATAAAAGGGGAAAGAATAAACTAATTTCATCTAGTTATTTCCCGTAGAAACAGCATCTGGAAAAAACATGCTGCTGATGCAAAATGAAGAGCTCTGTTATGTGAATAGCAACCAATTTAAAATAAATTAATAAAACACTTTGACTGGCAGCAGAATATAAGGCAAATTATTTGAGATAAAATGTTACATACTCATCTACATGGTGCCATAATAGGTCATGTATCCTCAATTCCAATGTTAAAGAGTCACTGAATCTATACAAAATATTAAAGAATCAGGAATGTACTATTGTACCCCGCCATCTGCAGTACTATAAATGTTAACTCTCCTCGCCTTACTGAGACAAATTAAAAGAGATTAGAGTAATTGGAAAGACATTTTTTATAACTTGGATGCTGTCACACTGAATGTTATCAAGATAAATGCTCTATTCGGAGTTAGTTCTCTCTGTTCTGTCCACTGATTGCCTCGAGCAGAGAGAAAACATTATGAGATACCCAAGTGGTAATTGGCAAATTTATCTGGAGTGAAAAATTCACCAGAGTTCAAAGGAGAAACCAACCCCTAGTCCTTCCACTCTTACTCTTCTCAGTCCTCCCAAAAATAACAAAGTTCAAATGAACACAAATCCTTGTTGTCTGCCTGGTTGTGAGCGCTGCAGCTAAGCGCCAAGATACATTGATTCTCCATGAGGTTAAGTAAAGTTGAGGGAATTCAATATCTGTTGTCATCAACACCTTCAAATGAGAAATAAAGACCTTTCTTTCCAGTCAACATTTCCACTGTACCTATTTTCAGACCCATTCTCTTGCTTTGCTCAAATAATTGCTGCTATTAAGCACACAAATTGGGGAACGGCAGACAAAGGAAAGCCAGTTTCAAGATCTCAGTTGTATTTATACTTACCATTAAGAGTGATTCACCTCAACAATGGAGAAACAGAAAGACTAACGAAACAAACCCCTTTGAGATATCTACAGTTCATCTGGTTCTTACAAGAAGTAAGGGGGTTGTTAATGCTTGGTATTTAGTAGGTAAGTTAAGGTTACCTCGGAAACTAATAAGAGGGATTGTTCTTCCTTTTCTGTATCAGAAAGGAATTAACAAGTCTGGAGTATTTCTACAGAGGAAAAGCAAAGTTGAGAGTGTCAAGCAGAAATGGTAACTGGGACAGCCTTGGAAATCTTAGGATGAAGATACTTTTCTGAGAAGTTTTCTATTAGCAGAGGCAAGCATTGCCAAGAATCAGCATGTGGTGATTATCCCTGAAATAAAACTCTCTCTATTGGTTTTGCTGATGGGAAACTTTATTTTGTTCCAGATCATTGGTAAGAAGTCATCTCTGAATGTGACTACATGGACGAGACTCAACTGTCAGCATTCTTTACAAATTCTGATAGATAAATATGAATACTGTTCCAATAATAAGGAGGGGGGAGTGAACAAGTTCCTCTGGAAACGTTCATATCCACTAATATTCCCATTAGGAGTCAAGGTGGACACAAGGAACAGGATGTCTTGGACTGGTATGTAGGACTGTAGACATTCCCCTTAAGAAAATGATACCTTCAAGCACCTGGCTGGCTAGTGTTCTACCTTGCCATCTAGTGGGTATCAGGAAGACAAAAAATCAAAAGAAGAAAGAGGTGCAAAAGCAAACCTCAGAAATCTAGAAAACCTCATTCAGTGATGTTTTAAGAGCAGGCACAGGAGATATAAGGTGACAAATTCATGCCACAAGCAAGAGTTGAGTCAGAGTTTTACTTAATGCTGTCCTTTCAGTCATGCTTCGAACATTTCCAGAGATTAATACCATTTTCTCCACCTACACAAAAACCTGAAAGCCTACAAGTGGTGGAGGAAGGTCTTTCTGTTGGTATAGACACAGGAGACTTGTCTGAAGAGATAATTTTCCTTTCTTTGGGGTCTGCTGGAAAGAAACTTGCCCATGATGTCTCCGATTAACATAAAACCTGATTATTTTTGAGAGAAGCAAGGGTGTATATTAAGATAAACAATTCTGGGGACATAGATATCTATAAATATGGAGGTAATTGGAGGTACACAGCATGGAATAGCTTTCTTCTCAAAGCGAACCCCACCAGTGGATCATTTTCACTGGCACTGCCTCCCTAACTTCTCTGGTTAGTAGCAAGGGAACTTGTTATGGGCTTGGAAAATGTCACGAAGAGGACCAGCTGTTTAGTTGCAAGCATTCTGCCCTGCAGGCACTGAAATGATGTCAGAAATAACTGATTGCTCTGACAAAAATAAAGAGCCAAAACATACCAGTACAAGGGGAAATGTAAATGTTGGGGACAGAACTGAAGACTAAACATTATTCACTTTAGGCTATTTATGTTATAAATAGTAACTTTTGTTTTAGTCAGCACCGAGAATAAACTGTTTAGTGGCTTCTTATTTGTTTTGTTTTTTTTTTTTTTAAACTATAAAAGTCAGGGACACAAATATAACATGTCAGATTTGCTCTTAAAACCCTAAGTTTAGATAAGAGTTTCCTCATTGACATTGATGCTAACATTTCTAAAACTAGGAAATATCTTTTTCTAGCAAACTCTATTATTAAATGGGGAAACTTGGATGTCTGTATGAGTTTTGTACAAACAAATTTTCTGTTTGCTTCGTTGATGGAAAAAACAATCCAGAAGGAACCTGGTATCCAGGGTGTCCTTTGGACCTCTCAGAATGTTCCAGCAGGTTGGCAAGACTTGAAGCATTACAGAAAGACATATCACTGGTGATTCATTATAAGACCTCTCTTGGAGGACTTACAATATTCCCATCTCACCTGCCAATGGTTTTATCAAGGTTACTTTAGGAACATATCTGATCCTTCATTGACTCCAGTATCGGATGGGTTGAGGGAGCTAGGACACCAACATCGTTCTAGCCATGGAGTTTGCTGCTTTCTCTCAGTGAGCTCTTAAGGTGTTTATGCAGGTTTATGTTGAACTTTTATAGCCTGAAGCAAGTTGTTTGTTGTTCTATCTACTGTGACACTAGATCTCCAATAACTGAAGTGAAAGCTGATGTAGGTAGAGATGTCCATTACAACATTAATATAGATGAAGTTGCATGTTCATTGTCAGGTATGGATTTGAAGTCACAGATGTGAGGCTGAGCTCTCTAACCCTTTGCAGTGTTTGTATGTTGATTTATGTTGGTATTAAGGCTGGAACAAGACAGCTGGATGTTCAGGTGGACAAAACCACACCAGGGCAGGCATGACAAAGCTAGTACAGGTACAGATGAACGCTGTCTTCAAATCCAGCTTCATAAAATCCATTTCCTTCACATCCACCAGACATCAGCAGAGGAATACAATCCTTCCTGCATCCTTCCTTCATCTGTCCAACAACTGGAGAATCCCCACAGGGTCACCAAGCCCCATCTTTACCTTTCTGCACATCAGTTCCAGCGGTGAGCGTCTCTGCCCTCACTTCAATCCACATTGCAGACTAAGTCTGCCAGCATTCACACTCAGTAGGGTATAATTCAGGAGCAGACATCAAGATAATGCAGCAGATATTAAAGACAACCCCAATTTGCACTACACAAACTGGAAACCTATTGTTCTCCACAGACCATCCTGAATAACAGCAGGTAATTAAGAGGTCAGTCTGTTAACAAAAAGCAGATAAACAACCTGTGTCACCCACGCATTTCTTTTTATAGATTTTCCTTGTGATTAAGGTGGAGGCATATGTCTTATGGAAGAATGCACAGACAAAAATCTGTGTAAATAGCAAACAATACTGATTAATACCAAAGAGATGCTATTACCTTTGAGGAACACATTGCCATGGTTGAAATGCTGTAGCCAGTCAAGCATTGATATTTTTACATTCAGGAAAGTCATGCAAAATACTTCAAGGTGAGGAAAGCATACCCTACACTGAGAAGGAGTTTAGGTCATTAGTTCAGGTAGTGGAGAGGTTAAGAGGAGAAAAAATTCTCTGTAAGGAGAGACAAGGTACCTGACACTAGGCTTCTGAATAGGCACACAATAGCATCACAAGGCTGAGAATTTGGAGTTAGAGACAGGAAAACTGATGTGTCATCAACATGCAAATCATTTAGGAAATTAATTAGCTACTTGTGGTGGGTTGACCCTGGCTGGAAGCCAGGTGCACACTTAAACCACTCTATCACCCTCCTCCCCAGCTGGACAGGGGAGAGAAAATATAAGGGTTGAGATAAGGACAGGGACGTCACTCAGCAATTACCATCACAGGCAATATAGATTTGACTTGGGGAAAATTAGTTTATTACCAATGAAATCAGAGTATGGTAATGAGAAATAAAAACTAAATCTTAAAACATCTTCCTTGGCTCACCTTTACTCCTGATTTCTCTGCCTCCTCCTCCCCAACATTGCAGGGGGACAGGGAATGGGGATTGTGGTCAGTTCATTACTCTGTTGCTTCTTCCTCCTTAGGACACGGAATCTTCACACTCTTCCCCTGCTCCAGAGTGGGGTTCCTCCCATGGGAGACAGTCCTCCATGAGGTCCTCTGTGAGCTTCTCCAACGTGAGTTGTTCCCACAGGCTGCAGTTTTGCATTAACTACTCCACACAGGTCTGTTCCATGGGGTGTAGCTTTTCAGGAACAGACTGCTCCAGTGTGAGTCCCTTGTGGGGTCACAAGTCCTGCTTGTAAACCTACTCCAGCATGGGGTCCTTTCTCTCCACAGGTCCTTCCAGGAGCCTGCTCCAGCGTGAGCTTCCCACAGGGTCACAGCCTCCTTCAGGCACACCCACCTCTGATGTCAGGTCCTCCGTGGGTTGCAGGTGGATATCTGCTCTACTGTTAATCTCCATGTGCTGCAGGGGAACGGTCTTCCTACCATAGTCTGCACCCCAGGCTGCAGGTGAGTCTCAGCTCTGGCAACAGGACCACCTCCTCCCCTCCTTCACCAGCCTTGATCTTTGAGGACTTGTTTCTTTCACTTATTCTCATTCCTCTCTCTGGCTGCCATTGCGTTGGCTGTATGGGACAGAGGGGAAGCTTCTCACAGAAGCCACCCCTGTAACTCCCCTACTACCAAAATCTTGCCACGCAAACCCAGTACACCAATTAAATCATTCACTCCATTCATTTGGGATCTTCAAGGTGAGATTGAATTGGGAGAAAAGGTCACTGAAAGTAATTATTTTACATCATGTTTGTGACCCTTCCAGCACACATCTTAGTTTAAGCCTAACACTGCCCAATTGATATCACTGAATCAAAGACTGAATAATTAAGCTGTATTCTTAAATTAATCTTAGCTGGCTATGAGCTAAGTTGCTTGGACTAGAGATGGAACAACATGTGCCTGCATTGCCCTCAAAATGCTCAGGGTATTTTCTGCTGAGCATTAAGATAATGATAATAATGAATATTCATCATTCAGAATTTTGTGTCTCCTGGGTGAGTTGAGCAGGATTCAAATTTCCCATGGTACAAAATTGGGTAGACTTGTTTATGTATCTGTAATTTGTTCTGGCTTTGTTTCATTGTCTGCAGCTGGAGGCAGTGCAGGGAACATCGCAGGTCAGCATGCACTGAAGAAGACAGAGAACATACCTTCTTAAAGACTTCACTCACATCTGTGTTCACAGCATGAATAAGGCTGGGATTCAGGAAAAAAATCACAGGGACTGCTCCCATCCACCCTTTGCACCTTTTTACTTTGCTGACATCCCGCAGGCATCCCCCACGTACTCCATTCCAGCAGCAGCTCTGGCTTTCCCCGTGCCTGCAACACATTACAGGTAAACATTCTGAGAAATGAAAAGCATCTCATTCTAAAGCTGCTGGACTGATAGGACACTCAAAATCATGGCACATGGTAGGCAGATGAAAACTTGCTTTCTTTTAGACTAGGTGGATATGATCAGGCCTTAATCCCAAATGTACATGGCTTCTGACTTGAGGTACTACAGCCTAAGTACAGGTTGCCAAGAGAAGTAGTAGATGCCCCATCCCTGGAAGTGTTCAAGGCCAGGCTGAATGGGGCTTTGAGCAACCTGGTCTAGTGGGATGTGTCTCTGCTTCTGGCAGGGTGGGTGAGAACTAGATGATTTTTAAGGTCCCTTCCAACTCAAACCATTCTGTGTTAAGTAGATTGTACACAGTCTGGTGTGAATCTGGCTTGTATCCTGCTAACACAAAAGAGATTTTGCATCTGCCTGGAATCTGTTCTCTATATATAGAGATATCCAGGTAGGGTTTAATAACCAGACTGTTCATAAAGTTCAAGGCCAGAGGAGACCATGACATTTATTCTGACATCCATCATTTTACAAGTCCTAAAATGAGGATGCCAAGGTAGTAGATACAATTGATCTTCATCTTCCTGTGTTTCAGTTTCTTATTTGCAAAACAAGCCCAGTAATAAAGGATCCTGTGTTCTCTCCAGTTAAGCACTGTGAAAATTAAATACATTCATATTCAGAAGGCAGATCACTGTATCAGTAAGACTCACAGTAAAATCCAGGAGAAAGTTGGTGGTGTTGGATCATGTGTTGTACAAAAGGCAGGAGCATCACTCGATGGGAGAAGTGGGAAGATAAATATTGAACAGTTTCTCTTATAGGGAGTGCTGTCCAACTGAGGCTATAAATGAGGTAGAGCTCCTGGAGAAAGAAAAAGCAAGATGTGATACTCTAATGTCAAAACACAGGCACATAATGGTTGCCAGAATTAGATGACCAGGGAATCCTCCCTTTGTCTTTTTTTTCCAGTTGCAAATTTGCACCTATCATGGTGTTCTTTGACAAGTAAAAGAAGCTCTGTGCATGTGCTGTTATACAAAGGCTGTTGTTGTTTGTGTTTCTTCCCCACAACTCCCCTGTGGCTGTGAGCATTACTGGCTTTTCTAGAACTGTTTTCGATCTTCTTCTGGTTTTCAGGTCTGCTTCTGCATCTCTCTTGTACATATACAGAGCTGCAGGGATTCTTAGTCATAAAGACTGAAAGCAGGGAATACAAGACTGATTTGCATTAAACGCTTGTTACAGATGATATTAAAGTTCAGCACATCAGCAACAGGTTTTACTTAGATCAACATCAGTAACATTATCATTGCGTTCTGCAGCTATGTAAATATCCATCAGACATCTTAGTACCCTAAATAGATATTCCTGTTGAATTTCAGTTAGGTTTGGCAATTATCTAATAAGACAAGTAAAACAAGTTCTATCCCTGTTGGCAATTCTTCGGTGCCTAAGCTTTTCAACCTAGTAGCGAATTGGTGTTTGCACACGATAGCAGCCTCCTTGTCATTTTGCCTAACCTCTGAGACACAACAGAAGGACTCAGGCAGTGGTTCTGGTGCTCTTTTAATTCTTCCTGTTGGGCTATCTGCACAAAACAGGGAGTAGGGCCAGTATCTCCAAGGACTTTGGTTTCCCTCCAAGACTCTTTCCTTCCCTGACTGAAACATATGTTACTGAACTGTGAGTGGGTTGCTAAAAGCATGTGTCATTGTTCCTTTATGCATATCCACAACACGGATGATTTTTTTTACATAAAATACCCCCTTCTAGGCTACAAATTTGGTATTTAATGCCTAGGTGGGTGAACTTATGAGCAAAAACCATTGAATGTGTTTGCTTATTTAAAACATTTATGTCGGACTAGCTGCAATAGCTACACAGCAAACATATTTATTGTATTTGTAATTAATTTTCAAGTAATATTCCTCTCTATGAATAAAAATATCTAAGTGACAACTCCAAAGGAAATTTTGGATTTAATTTTATCCTTAGTCACTAGAGAACTTGGTACAGCCCTGCACCACCTCAGATCAACCAATTACCTACACATAAAAACCAAAACCTATAGACTAATGAGTACTTCATTGTTATTTAACTGAAAAAAGGTGATGTAGACCTACCATAGAAGTGAAACACACATGTCACAACAGAAGGGATAGACAGGATGTGAAGATGAATATGTATATTCTACTTAAATATAAGCTGGGAACATATGTTGGTAGATAAAATGCACAGAGACCCAAACTTGAATTTCCAGATCACAGGAAAAAGAACTCCTGTAAAAACCAACAAAAGTATGCCACCATCTCTTCAATGAACACAAGAAGAAAGATACTTCGATTTCCTGTTGTTTCTGAATAACAGAAGTAGTACACTTTAAGTCTTAAATCATCCTTAGGATGCACAGACAGGCTGGAGGGCAGAAACCTCTCCTCTCTGACACACAGAGGAAAATGTTCCTGCTATTAACCCAGGACACAAGAATCCTACATTTAGTTCACTTCTCAATCACTATCATCCTGTAAAGCGTCTGACAAGTTACAAAGCACCAGTCTTACTACTCTCTTGAAACCAATAGAGAAAAACAATGCTCTTCTGTCTTCAAGAGCTGTTGCCATGATAATTGTTTTTAAAGTTGCTTGGTACTTTTGTAACAGATATTCTCCACAGTGACTTCAGACAGATCTGCTGACTGTGAGGGCAGATGAACAACTGCAGGAGAGTAATTCATAATAAATATTCTTGCTCAAACAGAGTTAACTTTAAAAATTCTACTATAAACCCAAAAGGCATCATAAAACTCATCCCTGAAATGTATCTTTATAAAGAAGGTAGAAGATATTTTAGGATGTCCTAACCCAGTTCATGTCACCTTTTTGGAGGCTGTCTCTGATTTCACAAGCAGCAGGTTCAGCTTCTCCAAAAGGCTGACCAAAACCTACCATTGGATGGATGCATTGCACAGAAGAGGTAAGTGAAAGGCTGAATTCTTTGCTTAATCATGACCCATGAAATCACAGCCAGGTCTGAAAAATTCAGTGGCTTTCATCTAAAATGAGGTACCTCCCACCCAAATTCATACAATAATTCAGTATGAAGTTGAATACACCTAACCTCCAAGCCAAGCCTTGTGTCAACTACCCTTTGAGAAGGACCTTAAGGTGCCTGAGGTGCTGGTGAGTGGCTGTTTGTAGTGCCAGCATGTCAACAAAACAGAAAGCAGAGAGAAATGGTTGTTCATAGATCAGATACTGGAAAAGCTTTCCCGAAATGCTGTGGGGCAGGATGGTTGTCATCATCTGCTCACTTTCGTAACTCCCCTCCCAGCACGGGAGTGAGATAGGAAGGGATTTTGCTGCGGGAGGATACACAGAGCTAAAACACATTAATCAAACCTCTAGAAAGCACATTTTACTGAACCATGTTGTCATCTTTGTGCTTCGTTGCCCCAAGCCTGTTGTTAATGTCACCTCTAGAATCTCATTAAAAATAGGCCTCTTCAGGGCCTGGGTTAGGTCTCTTCAGAGCTATATGTAGTGTCAAGCACCTTTTTGAATGGTATATAAATATCCCTATTACAGCCTGAATGAAAAGTTGATAAATTGAATACATTGTCCTCTGTGTAACTGAAGGGGACTAAACACAGCATCCATTTAAAGCAAATCATGACGAGTGATCTGAAAATATGCAACATTAAGCACAGTCGTATTTTAAATAGCAAGAATCACAGAAATAGGGAGGTTATATACCATTTATGTTTGTATTCCAGGAGCCCTCACAAAGTTTTGTTTTGAAAGCTTTATATTAACTTGTAAAATCAGCACAGAGAGATCTATTGGTTTGTCATTGTCACTACAATGGTGGCACCTCCTTGTCTGCCTCTGTGCTTTGTTCTGTTTATAGTAACGAACAAAGATGCCACGTGTGTTCTACATACTCTTCTTGCAGGCAATGATTGGGATGTACACCTTACAAATGGGAATGCCAGTAGCTCTAAAAAAAAGTAAAATGCTCTGGGAAAACAAAAAAAAACAAACAAAAAAACAACACAGGAATTTCCCTCTGACAAAGCAGGTACTTACCCTGACCCCAGTTCCCTCTCATCTGTGATGTCTCACCATGAATCTCACAAGTGGAGGTTTCTCAAGCGCTGTTCTATGTCAGCAAATTTTTTTATACCTGCGGAAGGATTATTCAGTGCCTCTGAGTTTGAAAATGTTTGGACTTTTTTTTTTAAATCAAAGTGTACTGAAAAAAGCAGCTGACACAGAGCTGTAAAGCTGGCTGCTTGTGGTTATTGGCAATGCTGTTTAGTCCTGGATTCTGAAAACTTTAACAAACTGCAGCCTTTGTACCTTATTGATGTATGATTTTTAATTGATTCACGTGCTTCTCTGTCATATCAGCAAATTTTACAGCCAAGGTCAAAGCTCTTTTATTATTATCTTTAGTCTCTGGTATCTTTCAAGGGCTCAGAGTTGTCATGGGAGAGAAGGGGTAAAATATTCTTTAAAAGCATTCATAAAATTGCTTAAGAGAACCAAGAGTAAGATTTATTGATTTAGATAAAGATTTTTAAGAAGACTTATTCTTCATATGACAAAATATTTCTTTTTATCCACTGGTGTCCTGGAGGACAGGAAGAGGTTCCTGGAGGAGAGGTTGTCCTCTGAGAGGTTGTCCTCACTGTGCACAGCTCACTTTTTTAACTTTCCTATGTTGAAAATACCCAAATCCCTCCTAAACCAAGGTCAAAACACACAAATCTACTTATTTTTCACTTCCTCCTCCGTAGCAAACAGCATTAACATTTGCATTAGTTCTGTCTCCTTTGTAGCTATGCCTTCTGGAAATAATATTTTAAAACTTTTATATTAGTTGTATTAGTCTATTATTTCATAACCAAAAACATTGATCTAGTTGCCCTTAAGGCTTCATGTCCATGTCTCCAGTAAGGCTGACATCAAGCCCAAGAGAGAGATTATTGGTGACCCAGCCTGGGGCAGATGAGGGATGTATGAATGCTTTCTGCATTTGAATGAGGTCCATAAATTGGCAGCCCTGGGACAATATTTTTTAAAGTGCCAGCCCTTGGACCCTGCAAACCAAGTTAATCAGATTGACTTGAAGTCCCGTATCAACATGGAAATCCTCACCAATATCACTGGCAAAAATATCTCCCATTCAGCACTGCACTTGGCACTGGCCAATAGGAACTATTCTTGAGGGCTCGGGGAAAACTGACAAATTTTCTGATAACAAATATATATATACATATAAAAATGACTCACATTTGTTGATCTGGGAATATCACACCTGAAAGCTCTTAGTTTCCAATGAACATCATTACAATTTCCTTTTTCCTTTTCTATTCCCCTTTTTTTTTTTTTTCAATTGAGGAACTTTATATTTAAATTAATTTGGAATTAGATTTTAGGCCTGGAACTGGATATTGAGAGAGTTTAAATATCCAGATCCAGCATGCCAGATTGACTGTCACAGAAATGGGCACCTTCCCCTTCCCAAACCCGTTCAGCTGGCAAAATGTGGTAGTGAGGAAAGACAAGCCTGAAGTAAAGGAATCTTCTTGTATTGAGGGGAAAAGTCACTGCTTGGTGCTGGAGAAAATAGAATCTTGAACTACTATCAGGGTTTCAAATGAATCCAGGCTGAGATTAGAAAGCAGTAAACTGGAGAACAGACGGAAAGTGAACCAGCCTCAGAGCAGGGACTACATTATTTCCAAGAAAATGCCCTGGAGAACTTAAAATATCCCTGGGTTTTATTCTATGCAAATTTTAAAAAGCAAAAATTATCCACCAACTCGAAACTTTACCTTCAGCTTCTGATTCATATATGCAGCCCCTGAAAGGCTGCACTGTTTTACTAGAAGAAGAACATGAGCATCCTGCTCACCTACGTGGCAACATCAGCTCTGTGTCCCCAAGCCATTCACCCTGACTATGGACGTCTTTTGCAATATAATAAAGCTACAGGTTGTAGTTCAGAGTTTGCTGCTCTCATAGCTGTAAACCTGTCTATAGGGATGTAGGCCCTAAAGTGCAAAATGTATGGTGTGTATGAATGATTATTCATGCTCTCTGGTTTGCCTGCTTCACATCAGGCACTTTCATGGGAGGAAAAAAGTCTATTTCACAGCCCCAGAGACTCTTCTCTTTGTCCTGTAATAGCAACAGCATCGTAAGAGATGAAGATGATGAAGCCTTCTGGCTTATGGATGAGCAGATACGCAGCCAGGATGCATCTGTTTAAACTACTAAATGCTCCTGGGGCTTTGCTGAAGGCAGCACAGAAAGATCAGAACAGAGGCAATAGTAGCACCACACTAAAGGAAAATATCTGGTTACTGAAATGTTAACAGTGCATTAAAGTTCCCCAAAGCTACGCAGAGATACCTCTCTACTGATGGACACAGGGTACTGATGCACTTTGGGGAGGCTACATTACCTTTTCTTAAGTTGTGTCTGTAGCCAGAATGATGGAAATACCATCAGTGGACAGAATGGAGCTCCCCCTCCCTGTCTTCTTTTTTTTTTTTTTTTCTAAATCTGAAAGGTTGCTGCATGTCTTCGAACCAGGAGGCCCACCCGATCCACTCAGACAGTCTCTGTGGTAGGACAATGTACTGGGAAAAGTGCTAAGGTTCTTAGTGACCTTTTCCAGCCTTCCTCTTCCCCATCTTTTAATCTCAGACTTCAAATATCTTCCCATCCTCCCCTTTCCCCCTTATATAGACACCACCTTCTGTATTTGACTACTACAGATATTCTATTTCAGCCTTCTCTTGCTTAGAATAAAATGCTTCAGTTCCTCCAGGCTTTCCTCATTGGGCACTTTTTTTTAGGAGCTACTCTGTATCTCAGAAACGTAATTTTCTCAAAGATAACGGTTTCTGAATGTGTATTTTCCCTGTAGACACCTAAATAGCAACACACAGCATAACCTATTAATACTTACTTCCTTTCAGAAACTGTTCTGTATAATTAGTGGTTCACCAGAGACCTTCCTAAGCCAAACATCATCTGAGAAAAAATTGCTTATGATTGCTAGGGCATGAAATCCCAGAAAGCCACAAGAACAAAGAAAATTTCCTGCCTAATAATATTTTCTCATGAGACCAAGCTTAGCTCTATTCTCTGAAACCACTGAAAAGGCACTAAAATAAGCTTGAAAACTGAAGGGAATGTATCTGGAAGTGACTGGAGGAGGAAAAGAAGAGGTTGTGTCAATGGGCTGGTCAACAGACGTTTTTATTAGGAGTTACCGTTACTTAAATCACAGTATATGAACTAACTTAATTAAGCTTCACAGTTCTAGAGGTGTACTGATGTTTGTGATCTTTACACACATCTAGTTGGATATTGAACGTTATTTTGGTGATTCCGACATGGTTCCGCTGGACTTGATTTCCAAAGGAGTTTCATGACTCCACAAGGCCTGAAATGAAGAAAAGACCCCAGAACAGCAATACTACTGCTTACAGCTATCTGTGTTCATTTTCCATCTGAAAAGAGACTGATAAGTCTGTCTTTTTGATGTGTATTCTTTGCACTCATTTAAGGAAGGAAAGCTCTTTCTCAGCTGCCCTCTTTTTAGGCTGGTTCTTATTTCAGAACTCACTAACCCTTAACCTTAAGATAAAAGGTCTTACTGATTTATTTGTTTGTTAACAGGAGGTAAATAGGAACTGGTTTTGTAATCTGTGTAAGAACCGTGGTGAAAAAAAAAGAGAGAAATCAGTATTAGCATCCTTATAAAAATCATATGATAGTCACAATGAAAAAGCTTCAGATGAGCAGGGTTTCTCTATAGTGGAAAAGTGTCAGACTGCTGACCCATCCAGAGACCTGACAATGAGTCACACTGTCTCAATGGGCATAAGTCAGAGAAAGTGGTATTGATTCACTTTAGTCATGTTGCATAATGCATTAGTAAGAACGTTATTAACATGCATTGCTCCTGGACAGCGCATCGGTTATTGCAGTGAGAGCTCATGTAACCTTAGATTTTGTTTTTTCAGAGCCTGAGGGCAGCTGAAGCTAAAATGTGTTGCCTCCCATTTGCAACGGGACGCAGCCACAAGCATTTGATGTGGCCCAGATGAGGACAAGTGATCCGTTAAATGAAAGTAATTTAAATGTTTATGGCCATAAATCCATGAAGTTAGCTTGGAAGAAAAGCAACAATTTTGAATTTTTGCATGTAGCACAAACTTAGTCTGGCTTGTCAAAGTGGATTTAGATCACTGATGGGATGTCCACATATGTAACTCTTTTTTGCACATTTCAGGCAGAGAGCTGGAGTAACATTCCCGAGTTGCACCATTTTGTCAAGACAGAGTAAATTTCTTTACTGAAGAAATCTGTAACAAAAGGAGTCAGAGTCTGCTACTGCAGTCCAGATTTATGTACTAAACTGAAAGGTACATGAGTTTATTTACATAAGGCTTCCCTATACAATCACTGGAGGAGGTCAGGCAGTTCCAGAGACTTAGATCTTAGAAGGGCTAAGTAAGTCACCTGCCAGAGAGATATTCAGTGAATAGAACACAAGGAGACTGGCTTCCAAATGTAAGCATCTAGTTCTGGATTTGGGAATATGAAGGTGGAAAATACATCGCTTTGCTTGATGGTTTCCAGAGTAACTCATCGCTCTGTAATGAGTTTCATAAATCCCTGTAGACCAGAGGGCAGCTATAAGAAAAAAGATCTGGATGCTGGGAATAAAAGAGAACAGAGTATAAAAAGCAGGATATGAATTATGATATTCAGGTCTTAATTGCCTTTAAACTGAGAAGTGCAACTCATGAAATTAGTAAGAACCTCCTTACTTCACACCAACCTTCTAGGTGGTCTCATTTTCTCTGATTTTACCCCAAACACGGGCAATAGCAGTTGAACAGAGTTCTTCGAGACAAACAAAATGTTGTACACAACCTCCTATCTCACCAGCCGTTCTCCATCACACAGTGTCAGAGTTACAATGCCACTGGTTGGGAAGTCTAACAGTCCTGAAATGAAAGCCCTGGATAACTGAGTAAGTAATAAAACAGAGACAGTGGCTTACATAAAGGTAAGCGAGCAAGTCTAATTGACCTGAACAGTCCTCTCTTTTTCATCTTTGAGGCAAATTCCTCTCTGGCTCCGGTAGTAAGCTCAAAGTCTCACAGATTTAAATGTAAAGCATATTTATTTCAATATTGCTAAAGAGACGTCAAGGAGAGAGAGAACAAGTGTTGCCTGCAAAGGCAAACTCTGACCCGTGCCTCAGAGGCTTTGTATCTGTCATCACAAATACTTCATTTTCTTCTTTCAAACCCATACCCAACATTATTGTAATGAAGGTGTTAATGTTTCACATTCCTACTCAGAAAAGTAGATTAAAAGACCACAGCTTTCAGATCAAGAAGACTTTTAAACCTCTGTGTGATGCATAACACATGAAAAATAGAACATAGAGTCTTGTGAAACTTTTTAACAATTCAGAGTTTACGGGCTGGAAGAATTCTGTGAATTTTCACGAAATCTCGGTAGCCTGCAGTCTGTTCCAAATGCCCATTCATGAAGGCTGTGCTTTAAATAGGAAACAGAAGTAGAGAAGTGACAAAATTGAATTCATTCTGTGCCACGCTAAGGAATACCCTAACTTCACACAGCGTTACTTGCTTACATTGCAATTGCGACAAAAGTAAGTTAAAACAAGTTTAAACTTGTTTTTAAACTTTTTTTTTTCTGGAATAGGAATGCCATCTGTGTCAATTTTATGATCTATTTCACTCATTTTCTTAAACCAAAATGTATAACTCACTTTATTTAATGTGTTGTAAGTTGTGATATTTTTTTTTTCCAACTATATAAGATGCATGCGGAAAAGGTTTCACAGAATATAAGAGAAGGACGAACCTTTGCATAAAAGTGAAACTCTTTATTCCCTGGAAAAAGTAAGCATGAAATCACATTTGAAAGAAGTATATGGAATAGAAGAGGGTAGATTTTCTAGTTCCTTGTACACAAAAGGTATGACTTTAGTCTCGTGTCTCTATCATCTTGTACAAAACCTTTCAACAAGATACATTCAGATGAGGACAGCAATATAGTGACTGAACCCAATCACAAAATGCAGAAGAGCACTGTTTAATTCTGCTCTCTCCCATTTAATGAGTGGGAGATTTCCACAGCTACCATGTGCCCTCATGGTCATCTAAAAGCTTTCCTGATTGAAGAGACAATTAAGACAAATGATGAGTGCTGCCGTGTGTGATGATCTTAGAATAAGATGTACGTCTAAGTGGAGATCTGGAGTCAAGTGGAGATCTGGAGAGAGTTTATGCACAGTGAAAGCTGAAGTCAAGAGCTAAATTTTTTTGGATACTCCTGTGTCTCATATGTAGAAATTTGTTGCTCCAGCTGTCAGTGAGAAGTTTCCTTCTGCCCTGATGATTTTCCTATAAAGCAGCGAATGGATGTTTAGGTAATACCCACTGTCCCAGCTGTGGGAAAATGCATTGACAAGCATAGAACAGGCCACCAAGACACTGTCATTGGATCCCTACAAAGAAGAGATAGGGCCTGTTAAAATACCATAGATCTGTAGTGTGACACCGAAACAGTGGCTGTCATGAATCTGGCCATGAATAGGCAACTCTCTTCTGTGAAGAGGCCTCTCACAGAAAACTGCCAGCACAGATGGTAGAGTCAGCAAGAAGGTTACTGCAGTATATTTTCATTGGTTCCATGCACAGGAATACATCTGCTGCTCTGTTTTCTTAAGAGAGGACAGTCATACAGAACATATGCATGTCTTTTCCCCAGCAGACAGGAACTCCATGCTGGAGCCATGCATTCAACACTGGAGGAATAAACGGTTAGATTTGCTACAAGTCTTTAAATCTGTTCAAAATATTTTAAATTCCAGTCAATCTTCAATCCCATTTGGTCTCGCTCCTAAGCCAGAAACAAAACCTTATCCAAGTGGATCAGCAATTTGTCTCTGTGATTGTGCCTAAATCTACGGTCTTAACAGTTTCCTCACTCACAAACCACTGTGGAATTGGCAAAGATATATGCTGTCATGAAGCAATATGTTGGGGGACCATTTTCAGGGATGTGTTGCTCTCATGGTCTCTACAGTGAGCTTATGTGACAGACAGAATAGATGTCGGCAGATAACAAAGTGACATCTTTAAAGCCTGTCAGCAAATTATGTATTTTACCAGCCATTTTCTACTCTGAACGATGTTCTGTGTGTCTAGCTAATTATAGCAAAACTGTACAGATTGTGTCAAAACTGCCCACTATTATTCAAGCTGTACCAGCTATGGCTGACAAAACATCTCCTAATTAAGAACATTTTAAAACTGACTTATTTAAATTAAGAAAACCTCCCAGCCTTCACTTTTTGACAACATACTCTGAGACTTCTGCAGCAGCAGAAGAAACAAAGCTAGAATATTTTAGATTTCTTCCCTGTTTTCTTAACTGTATAGAGCACTAAAATAAGTTGCAATGTGCAAACAATATGTCAGAAGAAAGCCTTTGGCTTGACAGATTGCAAGGCGCAGCGTAGAACAAAATTGCTCTTGTTCGGAAGATCTGAAGTACAGAATGTAACATGCTTTAAATACTTTGTTATTTTAAAGATCTCCAAGTGTTTGGACATCTCAGATAATGGCTTGATGTATTCATCCATTTAAGGTGATGGCAGGTTTCTCTTGTTGACTTCTTGTGTAAGTGAGCAGAACGCACCTTTGCTAATAGTATATGAGGACTTCTAGCTTGGCTTTGTGAAATTGCTGGGAATAATGTGAACATAGGGAGCAATTCCATCTGTCCTCCTTTTCTAAATAGCACAGTTTGCTTTCATTTTGTGGTTATAAATGTCCTTGGCAAGGTAGGTGTTTTTACAAGCACTTGCAGTTTTGTTTCCCACCCCTAGTTTTCCTATCCCGAGTCCTAATTTTGAACCATCTCCAATTTGATGATGAAGAAGCACTGAATTCTGCACATAAGAGGTGTTCAGCTCAATCCCAGGTTACTTGTGTGTGTTTTAATTCTCCTGGGCCATGCCAAATTTGTTGGCCAGAAACATAAAATGAGTGAAAAATGGAGGTCCACATAGAATGTAAATGCAGGTTTGATGTCTAAGATTTGACAAGAGGGTAAGGAAGAGGCTCTTACCTCAAAAAACCAAAATGGATTTAAAGATTCTATTGAACTTTATTTCTATTTTTTTACTTCTATTGAAACAGAAATGCTGGTATAAAAAGATTAAAATTATTTCACAATGTCACTTCCAAGTCAGTTGTGAGAGACACAAAATTAACAAAACTCATAAAAAAAAAATAGCTCACCTTTTCACAAGGCAATGGAGGAGATTAAAAAAATGGCATATTCTAAAAAGCAACTTATTAAAGAGTTGGAATTGGATGGTGAAGCTCAACTCCAGCCTTA
The DNA here is from genome assembly GCA_025345505.1 of Todiramphus chloris collaris. NCBI lineage: Eukaryota > Metazoa > Chordata > Aves > Coraciiformes > Alcedinidae > Todiramphus > Todiramphus chloris. The sequence goes on from JANVCC010000035.1 coordinate 40,219,388, forward strand.
TCCATGGGCAAGAAACCCCCACAGTGCAGAGTCAGGCAGCACCTTTCCTTGTTGTAAGGCTCGGGGACAGGCTGTGCCTGCAGATGTCAACAACCATACCCAGAATTTGCTGCACCCTTATGTACTTGAATCAGTTCTTTCTGTCATTTGTGAACTCTTTGCAGTCAATGAAGTTTTGTTTAGTTTCTGAGTTGCGTTGAAAATAGCCAGCAGTACCAGCATGACTGATTGACTAAAGCCACCTTCCCACTGGTGTCACAAAGTATTATGTCAATGAACACTGACCCTGGATCATCCTCCATTTCCTGTGGTTCCTTTTCGGATTTTTTTTTTTTTTTTTTTTTTTTTTTCCTTGAGGATAGTGATGGAAGCACAAGGGATTGACTGGGATAGGCAACTAATCGGTCCAAACATTTTGGATCCGACACTAGATATATGAAAGGAGGAAGGAAATTTTCCTTCAAGAAAATGTTACTGTTTTCAAAATCTGGTTGAAAGTATCTCAAATTACATCTCTGGTTAAGGTTTTCAGTACTGAAGGAGATTAATATGGGCTTCAAACTAGCACTCAGCAGAAACAGATTTAGAATTAAAATCTTGAGGTTTCAATCCATTGTCTTCTAGAACTCATTTCAACAAGAGAGAAAATATCGTTTTGAAATATTTTACTTAAGGGCAGCTGTCCAACTTCAGGTCTGTTAGTATCTCACTGGATTCTACAGGTTCCTTTCTCAGCCCTTAATACATGGAAATCCAAGTACAGAGCACATGAAATAGATGCTGTAGTAAAGTGTTATTGTGAATGAAAGTAAAGCTCCAGGAAATATTTGAATTTTTAAAACTACAGTAGTAAAAGTATCCCATGATACACAAGCAGAATCTGGAATGAGTATTGCTCAGTGAAGAGAAAAAGCTGTATTTTAAAGAAAAAATTCACATAAACGCAGACTTTTGTGGTAACCCTGTAATACTAACTAAAGTAAATCTGTTAAATCCTTAAGTGAATACTCTCTGAAAGTTTATGATCAATGAAGCTTTTTTGTTGTATTTTCTGGTCTTTTGATCTATAAAAACTGGATACATTTAACAAGAAAATAATCTAAGAAGAACAAGGTTAAAGGAAATTGATTTGGAAGAAGGTAAAAGGATGGGGGAAAAAAAATAAAAATTCAATATCCTTTTGATCACAGTTTGACCTGGCAGTTAGTATTAAAGCAATTCAGAAGCCTTGATGAAAACCACTTCAAAACGCAGATGAAGAAATTTTCCATGTCAAAACAATTGTAAGGATGACTTCATTAAAAAAAAACCTCCCTTGTTCAAATATTGGCACAATGTTTTCACCATTTATATTCATTGTTTTGAATACTGTAGTGAGTGAACCTCATTATTGGAAAGAGTGAGAGTAGGTGTGAGACACTGAGACTTCTTTTGGAAAACACAATGGTTTCCAGTTACGGACCAAGCACTAGCAGAATGCTACATACTGCTATTTCACCATATCTGGTTCCCTGAAGATGGCAACAGTCGCTGTCTAAACTGGCAAATTACAAAACCACTTAGAATAATTTTGGTTCAAAGAAAGCTTCAAAATCATCCGGTCCATCTATTAACCCAGCACTGCCAGGTCACCACTAAACCATGACCCTCAGCACCACATCTCCATGGTTTTTAAATTCCTCCAGGGATGGGGACTCCACCACTGCCCTGGGCAGCCTGGGACAGGCCTTGACAAACTTTTCAGGAGGATGTGTTTCTTAATGTCCAACCTAAACCTCCCCTAGTGCAACTTGAGGCCATTTCCTCTTGCCCTCTTGCTTGTCTGGGAGAAGAGACCGACCTCTCACTCTCAATCCAGTCTCCTTTCAGGGAGTTGTAGACAGCAAGATGGTCTCCCCTAAGCCTCATTTTCTCCAATCTAAACAACCCCAGTTCCCTCAGCTGCTCCTCACAAGACTTGTGCTCTAGACCCTTCACCAGCTTCATTGCCCTTCTTTGGACATGCTTCAGACCCTCAGTGTCCTTCTTGGAGTGAGGGGCTCAAAACTGAACCTAGTATTTGAGGTATTTGAACCTTCTTAATGCCAAGTACAGGGTGATGAACCCTGCCCTTGTCCTGCTGGTCACACTATTTCTGATGGAAGCCAGAATGCTGGTGGCCTTCTTGGCCCCCCTGGGCATACGCTGGCTCATCTTCAGCTGGCTTTTGACCAACACTCTATGTCTTTTTCTGCTAGGCAGTTTCCAGACACTCTTACCCAAGCCTATATTGTTGCATGGGATTGTTATGACTGAAGTGGAGAACCTGGCACTTGGCCTTGTTGAATCCCGTATCAATGACCTCAGACCATCAATCCTGCCTGTCCAGCTCTGTAGAGCCTCCCTACCCTCAAGCAAAACAACACTCCTGCCCTACTTGGTGTTGCCTGCAAACTTAGTGATCCCCTTGTTCAGATCATTGATGAAGATATTAAGCAGAACTGGGCCCAATATTGAGCCCAGGGGAACACCACTTGTGACCAGCTGCCAACTGGATTTAAGTCCATTCATCGGCACTCTTTGGGCCTGGCCATCCAGCCAGTTTTTCAACCAGCGAAGACTATGTCCACCAAAGCCATGAGCAGCAAGTTTCTCCAGAGGGATGTTGTGGGAAACAGTGTCAAAAGCTTTAATAATGTCTAGGTAGACAACATCCACACCCTTTCCCTCATCTACTGAGTAGGTCAGCTTGTCATTATCATTCTTTATCTTCATACCTTAAATAATCAAGAAACTGCAAAATTAATTTTATGTAGTTGTAGAACAAAAGTGTTTCATTTCAAATATTTAATAAGTACCTCACTTGAGGAGTCATATCTTCAGTCCTCCTTGCCTGACTGTTTTCAGATGAAGATGCAATGTAAACCTTTTCTCTGGTTTTATTTTATTTGATTTGCTTTTTTTTAAATTTTATTTTTAAAAATTAACTACGTAGTCTATTTCAAAGCTCATAATATGTTGCTTGAGCAGTTCTGAAACTTACATAGGCTGATGATTCTAACCCTCATATTACAATCCCTGAAAAATTATAAAGCCTTTCCGATTTTATTCTAGATTGTTGATCTACTTTTGTCCAAAGAGAAAGAGCATGACCTTGAGTACAGAAATGAGTTATTTAATTAATTTTATCCTACCTATGTATCGAGTTGTTTGCAGTTGTGGAAATATCTTCTTAGAATATGGAATCCTGATACCTGGAGCTGGAGGTATTTCAAATGTTCAAAATGTCAAACAGAGTTTTTCTTCTCATATGCACCTTGAAGCACAGGCTCATGGAGACAAATATTTCCTTTTTGGTTTTGCATATCTCTTTATCAAGAGTTGATCCATATTAGTACTGATAATTAAGCTGTGAAGGTTTTTCATAACTGTTACTAACAAGCATGTGAAGGAGGAGATCTGTGGACAATTTGCCCTGTGAGTTGCAAAAAAGAATTACAGCTTCTTTAGTTCAGTCATTCCTGAATTAACTAAGTAACTGGTCCTGCCAAATGAGCCTCTCCCTTTTGGAGCACGCAGAAGCAGGAACCTCAGTTGCAACCTCTCTGTTAGGAGCAACATGCAGGATTTTTAGGAAGGGGAATGCTTCTTGACCTGATGTTGTTCTGTCCCTACCGTCCCAGCCAGTGTTGACATATGTACTGCATGCAGCAGGGTTGTATTATCTCAAAGTAACGTAACATCATGATTAAAATTCTGCTGTTTCTTCTTGACTAGAAAATGTTTTATTTTCTTGATGCATTCCAAATACATTTTTCAGAAGTCCTGAGAGAAAAATTAGTACCTGCCTACAGTGAATAAGATTGATTAATTTTTCCTCCCATAGATTTGTAGTTCCTCCCGTATGGAGGAAAATATCAGGGGTTGGCTTATGGCTTTCCTGAGGAACAGGGGCATACTAACCATGTCCAGCATGGTAGTTCCTAAGGATCAACTAGATAAAAAATCTCACTGTGCTTTGCCCTTGGAACATATCTTCCCAGTAAATCATTTAGTCTCTGTCTCCCCCCCTGATTCAGTAGGTACAATCCTTATTGAAAAGAGCTGATATCTTAGTAAAGATGACACAGGTTAAAAGAATTAAAAAAAAAAAAAAAAAGAAAGAAAAAAAGGATAGAAATCATAAATACAAGGAACAAAACAATGACAGCAGATGTCACATGAGTTGGATGAGTCTGTTTAAGGAAGTGAGAGGACACTGAAGACAAGGATGTGCTCAGAGCTGAAGCCACAGACCAGCTCTGTAAGCCAACCATTACCTGTACTGATTTTCCAATCAAGGGTTTAGTTTTCAGTGCTGAAGGATATCTTGCGCTGATAAGCTCAGACAATGAGGGGTTTGACAGAAGCCAGGGGTGTATCTGACTTGAGATGGCAAGCAGCTGTCCAAAGCTATGCTCATATTGGTCTGAGCTGTAAGATCTGAGCTGCTTTGTCAGCCGTCAGACCAATTTACATTTACATGCTAGGTTTTTAGCTTAGGGACTTCATATTCAATTGGTTTAATGTCAGTTTGGATCATCTGTTTTCATTATGCTCTTTCTCACAGTGCCAATACTAACTGGTGGTGTCAGCCACGGATAATTGATCTCTCCTGTTTAAACTTTAGCTAGGTTGCTCCAGATTGAAGTGGTGAAATCTTCCAAAGCATGTGTTATCTTAGAGAGCTGGGAGGAATGATTTAGAGGAGGCAGTGCCACATCATGAAAAAGGCAAGATGTTAGCTGCTGTAGAAAGGTCTGGAGGTTTCTGCGGGAAAGCCTGTATTTGTTTGGATCCTGTAAGACTGAGTTCAGAGTCTAGTCTTAGAAATCCAGTCCCTTCTTGAGAGTGCCTTTGGAATCACTGGATAACAAACATGGGTAGACACAAACTCAAATTACAAGCTTAGGGCTTCTAAATCTTGCTGAAAACCTTCAGTAGGAAAAAGACTCCGTTCTTAGTACTTCTGAGAAAATCCCATCGTTCAGCATGCTCAACAGGCAGTTTCTGTGGAGAATTGGGTTGCAACCCTGTCATGAAAATTTGCAGTATACTACAGTAAATGCTGTAGAAGAGTAGCTTAAAGCAGGGAAGTCAAGTAGAGCAGATATTTCAGAAGAGAATTCACAGGCTCCTCTGTGCTCACGGGCAATTACCAGTTTATACTCCTTTGCTAACAGAGATCTCTGTGATCGTAATTGCTGGTTTTCAAGACCTGAACATCCCAAACATGTCCCTAATTTGCCCAGTGCCTGCAGCCTATAATTATATTAATAGAAAAGACTATTTTTTCAATGTCATGATGAGGACCTGCAGACTACAATGGAAGGTTTCTTCTGAAATGTACAATACATGGGATGGTTTCATGTAAAAAAATGATTCTGTAGAAGTCTAGAATAGATGCAGTGGACGCCTCTTCCTGCACAAACAACACAGATGAAGCTCTTTTGTGAGTGATTAGTGATTACAAACTACTAAAAGTGTTAGAAATTATGATGGTTTTTATTCATAAACCTACCTTTGTTTTTACTTTTAAAAATTTATTTTTGCCTCACTTAACTGAATGATAGATCAGACATGCAAGCAAACAGTGTGTTTGATCTGTTCTCATCATATATTGATCAGTGGGAAGTTACTAAAGGCAGAAAAACACCTCAGCATCATAAATCTCTGCTTAAGTAATGAGGAGGAGAAAAAAAAAAGGGGGAAAATCTCCAGATGGAATTAATCTGGTCTAACCTTTAATTTTTTCCTTTCCAGACAGCCCTGCATGAGCTAGTCACCCAAGGCTCTCCTAAGAATTAAAGGTGAGAACTAGGCAATTTTAAATCATGAATCATCAGACCTACTTTACACATCTGCAACATGAGCTGACTCATCCTTCAGACTCATTTGAGTATACTCACTTGATTCCCTCCAGCTACTAAGGGATCCTACAGTGATTAACTCTGATGTAGGTGTTTGCATTGCACATGTCCTCTTATAGCTTTTGTCTATCCTTTAGTAAGAGTCTGATTGCAAAGCTGAGATTCCCACCATGCAAATTTTCATGTTTTGTGGAAAAGTCTGAAGAGAAGGCAGTTTTGAGGCTACTGTGGAGAAAAAGTGTGCTTTTTGTATTTGACTCTTCCATTTACTTATACCGAAAATCTCTTTCTTCCAGAAATTAAGTGAAAATTCCTCCACAGAAACAATCCTCTCTCTCTAGTGGAGTGAATCCAGTTTATATGAAACACTTTCAATGCTAAAATATTGAAGTATTGTCTTTGTAACAAGATGGAAGACACAGTCATATTCCCTCTTGGGACAGAAGAATTTCCATCTCAGAGTACTAAGTTCCGAGTGAAAGTACAGGTAGGACATTCATTTCTCCCATTTCAACACCTTGATTGTCAAGATGGGTAGACTAAAACTCTCCAACACAGAAAGGAAGAAGTAAGTTGTTATCAGGATCTTCAGTCTGTGGTCTATTAGCTTTAAACAGTAGAAGAGACCTCACTAGCCAATAGCAGTTTCTCTCCACCAATTTAAGTTTACTATGAGATTATCAACTCTCTCTGCTGTCTATCTATACCAAGCTTCTCCCATGTTAACGAATCAAATCTCATTGTAAGAAATTAGTAGCAAAATGAACAAAGTCCATGTTGCAGACTAAGTAGCATGTAAAGAAAGGATCAATACTATTTTATTTCTTGGCTTAAGCTTGAAACAGAAGGTCCAAGAGACTGTTTGGACTCCACCTACCCTCAACAATACACAGGTTTTGAAAAATTAACCAGGGCTTCTACAGCATTATCAGCAAATTAGATCAGATTAGATCCAAACATTTCCAAAAGAGCAATGGACGTTGGTCGTAGAGATTCAGGTGATAGCTTTAGATGGTTTGCAATTGAAATTGCAGGTGTTTCAGTGCACTTACACTTTTTCTCAGCTTCATTGGTGGGTGTGAGCTCCACCTTCACAGAGAAAACACTAGAACTCATTAGGAAAACAAGGAGATGACAGTTCAGATCAGAAGATTATGAAAAAACTGTTGACAAGACTGCCTCAGAAGAGCTAATCTACTTGTAACTCAGTTAATTGAATAGTATCATGAAAATAGCTTTAATAAGACGTTTTAACCAGTGGTTATCTCTTCAATCACATGCTCTGACACTGAAGAGTTTTTCTCCACTGCAACCATGTAAGAGGTGACATTTCTCATTTTATAGATCTTTCTTTAACAAATGACAGGCAGTTCTATCAAAACACTGATTAGGTGCTTTGATGTCCCAGATGTCAGAATGCATCTGAGGGTTGTTCGAAGTCCTTGGCATCTGTGACCAGAAATTTGGTGTGATAACAGCATATTCACAGATTTCCTGCTGATCTTCTCAACTCCAACTTCTCCACATTAAAAAAAAATCATAACTTTTTTTTTTTCCCTCAGTCCTAGGAACACCTATGTTTCCCAAAGACATGTTATATCCCATTATCTGATGAAAATCCAAGCAGGTATTTAAATTCCAAGAAAATCAGTTTACTAGTCCCATTGTGCATTTCTGCTTCATTTTTTCTTGAAAGAATAATAGAATAAAGGAAGGGTAAAATGAATTAGGAACATACTGAGGACAGCAATTCTCAACCCTAGTCAAATTATGTATTAGGTGACTGTCTTTTAAGTAGTCAGACTGCAGTAATACCACAGATAAACATAGGAATTCCCAAGAAAATTTGGTTGGCTCATGAAGAAGCTATAAGGCAAGTGTTTTTTTCTTTTAATCTAGGCAGCAATTTAGTTTCACATTAATGAAAAAAATCCACATTCTTGAAGCACTTAAATTGTTACATTTTTAAGGCCCTGTTTGCTTGGTATTTCAAGTGAGTTTAGAATGCAATGGAACTATCCATTTTATTCATTAAGTACATACGACTGAATGTTTCTCATAACAAACTGCAAGTTTACAAAATTATGAACTTTCTTTGCCAAGAATTCCTCACCAGTAATGCATTTCCTGTTCCAGCCAAGAATACATTATATTTCTTCTTCTTTATGAAGGCAGAACCCACACTGTGTCTTTTTCTAAGCTCCATCATAGTCCATACTTATTCTTCATCTTACAGTAATTACCATTCAAGAGCAAGTAAAGAAAAGGAGAAGCTTGATTTAATCAGCTTTCAGGGTATAAGTGTAAAGAATAACTCGGGGAATCTGAGGAAAACATCTTGATGTGATATTTTTCTCACATCCTACATGAAGAAGTCTTACATATTGGAAAAGGAAATGTTGGTGAGATTGATAGTTTCTCTATAGTAGTCACATATCCAAGGCTAGTAGGCACACCAACTTGTCATTCCCTTTCTCATCTGCTAGGTTTGGCTTTTTAAGCCCCTCATCATCAGAGGGAACATCTTGCTCTACAAATGAAAAGAGATGAAAGTTCAGCTATTAGGAAAAGCATTTGAGCAAGAGCTTGACCATTTTTTTTTCCAAAAGCAGAGTTTTAGAAGAGTAACCCCCATGTGCAGACACTAGGTAGGAGGATATCTCTTGAATTATGTATGGGATGTGTCTGGTAAAGATATGGAAATCCAGACACCAGCAGGTGTGCTCGACACCTTCTTATAATCCAAAGATCAATATCATCTTTAAGCCAGAAGTAACAGGGCTTTCCTCCTCCTGTGCTATGTGGCTTTTCTTTCAACCTTTCAGTTACGATCACAACTTCAAATATGTGCTGGGTTTGTCTGGTGTAAAGTTGATTTTCTTCTTAGTAGCTAGGGTTATGTTTCGGATTTGTGTTGGAAACAGTGTTGATAACACAAGGATGTTATAATCATTGCTCTTACACAGAGTCAAGGTCTTTTTCTTCTCCTCACCCCGCCCAGACACAGAGAGCAAGCTGGGGTTGCACAAGGAGCTGGGAGGTGACACAGTCAGGACAGCCAACCCTAAATGACCAAAGGGATATTCCAGACCTTATGGTGCCATGATCAGCATTTAAAGCTGCTGGAAGAATGATGGAGCCCTGCTTTCCTGCAGATGGCCCAAACACCTGTCTACCAATGGGAAATGGTGAATTAATTCCTTGATTTCCTTTGCTTGTGCACACAGCTTTTGCTATATCTATTAAACTGTCTTTATCTCAAACCAAAAGTTTTCTCGTTTTTACTCTTTCGATTCTCTCACCCATCCCACCAGAGAGGAGTAAGAAATTGGCTGCGTGGGGCTTAGTTGCCACAACAAAAGGACATGCAAAACCTCCTCAATTTCTCCCTGGAGATTAATGGGAGTGCTTCAGGGACCAGACTCAGCCTTCAAAAGCCAAATAGTCAAACAAGGTGATGGACATGACCTGACCTTTCCCTGACTGCATGGTCTGCAGAGCCTGCAGTGTTCAGCTCAAAATGCTGGATATAGTCTTTTGTGAGGGAAAAGAGAGAGCTGCAACTAGGAAAAGGTGCTGGAGATAGCAGGCTGTAGGAAGCTGTAAAAACTGGCAAGTGTCACACGTCTTCTAAAAAGCACAGGTTGCTTGTCAGAGTGCTTTTTGCACTTTAAACATTTCATTTTCTACCACTGGAGTGAACTGTGAAGGAACTGCTGAATTTTTCTGAAGGAGAGATGTGTGTGTACAGGGACAAGGGAGAAACTGTTATTTTCTAATGAAACAGGTCTTGTTCTATATGCTGAACAAACAGAAGCCTGGAATTACAGCATACAGCTTTTGAAATCAGATGAACTATAAAAAATTATTATGTGGACTTTCAGAAGTGATTTTGTAGCAAATAAATAGAAAAAAACCTCAACCATTGGTCAAGTCTGTGCTCTTCCTTCCGTCTGTGCTTTCAGATCTGGCTCATGAATAGTGATGTCAACAAGAAGCGTTGTACAGTCACCAGAAAACAGTCTCCACTGGTGAGGAAGGAAGTTTGGTGCTGTTTTGAGGTGACACGAAGCCATTATACCTGGGGTTGTGCAGCTCTTGAAGTTCTTCATCTTCCTTTGCTATTTCTGGATACAGCACTTAGGAGAATTAATGGTGTTATTTCTTGTAATAACCTTCAAGCCTCTGGATTGCTCTGACTTAATTGTACCTGTGTATTGCCTATAAGTTTCCTAGGATGTAGAGACTTTGAAAAGCCTTAATAAAAGAAACCAAAGCCTCCAATGAGTCACAGATGATGAGTCATAGGTGGGATTGGCTTCTAAGGGTTAGTTGCCCTCTTGCAGACCTCCTTTTCCAAACTCCCAGCAGTTGCTATGTTTGCTCCCACGCTGCCCTTAAGAGTGGGAAGAACTCAGTAAATACCCACATTTGCCTTGCTGACTTCTAAATCCAGCTCTGAAAATGTCTAGAGAAGAAGGTAACAAATTCCACACAGTAATTCCGTTGCTGCATTACAATTCTAATATTTTACTACAGCAAAAGTAGTTTTAAAATGCTGCTCCTGATGATTATTTTGCAACATATTCCACTTCATTTTATGTAAGTTTTCTGGGACAAGGGCAGTCATATAAACAGAAATTTGTATAGTGCCCAGCAAAGCATTGCCTAAGGTTCATCTTAGACATAAATAACACAGGGCAAAGCACCACGTTAAAATATCATTGTTAATTTGTGAGCATATGTGAAGAACATATACTTTAATTAAATCTGGTTATGTCTGGGAGCTGTATGAAATCTTGCAGTAGGTAAAAAAACCCTTCTTCCCCTGATAAGGGCCTTAGCAGCTGTTTAGAATTGAGTAAAGAATTCTGAATCAAAATAGTCTTTCAAAAGAACATCACTGGTTCAAAAACCATCTGCGCATAGTCCAAGAAGGAAGGCTTTGCCAGTGTCATCAGCAGTGGCCAGTCAGCTGGGAACAGAGACAGCTGGGCCACTGAGACAAATAAGCATTTTTCACAGTTTTCAAATAAGACTATTTCTCCTTAAAATTTCTTCCAGTAACAATTTCCCAACAATAATCCAGCTCATCCAATACGCTGGGACTTGGTGAGCTCTGCCTTGGCCATGTACTCAGAAAAAAAGCCATAATGCTGGAGATGTCCACTATGTGTGTACCCTATACTCTGATGTCCTTTATGCAGGATGGCTGATAAAAAACATCATAGTTTTCTCTGACACATCCCTGAACACAAGGGAACGACATCAAAAGGGTAGCTATGTGTTTGTGACACAAGGTTCAACACACAAAAAAAAAAAAAAAAAAGAGGAAAAAAAAGACCAACCACCTATCTATAACTACTCAAGCCAAATTCATGATGTTTCTGACAAATGTTGCAAAGAGCTCCCCCAAAGGAGGGCACATTTAATGACCCAGAACATAATGTAGCTATGGATGCTCCAATACCACAAATCATAGATCATCAAGATAAATGTTTTGAAAGACTCAACTATAATTTTATAACAAAATCACACAAAAAGGCACTGAAATGTTGTTGGCATACAAGTCTTTCGGTGCCCAACAACTAAGCCTTTAATCATACATACATCTATTGACATCTGATCTGATTTCCTTCAAGAGGTTATTCTGAAAAGAGTTGGAAAAAACCCAAAAATGTGACTTTTACAGGCTGAGATTAAAAGAAAAAAAATTTGAGAAGTTATACAGTAAATGCCATTGCCTCTGAAAGAGGTCTCTTCAGTATCAGATAAAGAAATATATTAAATATAACTAAATTTAGAAAGCAATAACATTTTAAGGCCTAAACTTGTTTTCAAGGGACGATGTAGTTGACAGTTCAGGAATCAAATCTATAATTGCAGCAAATTATGGGAGAAATGGTTAAAAATTAATGACAGAGCCTTCTTAATCTGCATTAAAGGATCCTAAGGACACTGTTAGCACATTTATTCAATACATGCTGATCACAGTCAAGATTCCTAACAGTATTAAATGGTGCTAATCCCCTAGATAGAGGGTGCTGAAAACAAAGTATATTAATAACTGCAGGCCAATCTCCACTAAATAGTGCTTCAAAGAGTTGCATGGAGGCTGTCTATTAGGCTGACAAAGACATGTTCCATTAACTTTTGACAAAGAGGGATTACGTTGTTCTCTAGATGGTCAGAAAAGATTTTGCAGCTCACTATGTTACATGTCAAGAAAAAAACAAAAGCTATTGGTTGCATTGGTTTTGACTTACTAATGTACGAATGTCTCTCCTGGCTGTTAGAAGAGAAAGGTTTTGACCAATGCATAATCGATGCAATTGAAAATGCCTATCAAAATGTTAGAACTGATCTAGAATGGTGAAAGGAGTGTACAGAGTAGGACATCTCAAATCTGGGATCAAATAAGGAGACTCCATATCATTCTTTACCACTACCCGGAAAGAAGTTGCAGTGAGGTGGAGGTCAGTCTCTTCTTCCAAGTAGCAAGCGATAGGACAAAAGAAAATGTCCTCAAGTTTCATCAGGGGAGGTTTAGGTTGGACATTAGGGAAAAATGTCTTCCCCAAAAAGGGTTGTCAAAGCCTGACCCAGGTTGCCCAGGGCATGGTGGAGTCCCCAACCCTGGAGGAATTTAAAAGCCATGGATATGTGGTGCTGAGGGACATGGTTTAGTGGTGACCAGGCAGGGCTGGGTTAATTGTTGGACCTGATGTTCTTAAAGGTCTCTTCCGACCTATTCAAAGAATTCTAAGCTTCTATTTTTCCATCTGTCAATTGATCTGCAGACTTTAACACGAAGATGGTGGCAGTGGCTATCAGTAAAGAAAAACACTGCTATGAAAAGCTATTTGGTTTCACTGAGCTAATCATTTGAAGGTTTGGATTATACCTTGACAACCGTTGTGTCTTCTTGCTACTTGACTGGCCTTAAATCCATGTTAAAGCAGCTAGCAGTTTACATGAAGTCCACTCACAACTCATTTACAAGCAACATCTGTGAGGTCTAGAAGGTAGGCACTGAAGGCTTGAATAGGAGATCTCCAGGCAAGTTTGGAGAATACCTGAGACTCTGGTTGATCCTGAGCTGAAGCAAGCAACTCGGAAAAAGCTGAGATCTGCTTGACAAAACTGAGAAAGTTACTCTTGAAATTGCTGTGGAAGCTCTTGCTCTTTCATGTGTTCACAAGTCCAAGACTCACTCATCTACCTGATCGTCCAGATGCTAAGGACACTTCTCTCCACTCTCATCACCAGTAATTAAAAAGCAGTAAAAACACCACCTCTTTGCTTGAACACAAAATAGGTTCCATATGCCAGTACTAGAGATGGAGAGCTGTGAGTGATGAGATCTCCTAAATTTACTCTTACTGTGAAAGCTGCTGCTCCCATTTACCAGCCCATTCTGGTGACACTGTGATCCACCAGACTTCTTAGAGGAGGGATAAGATTTCAGAAAAATAAGGAGAAGCTAGTTCTGACTGCTGCAGACATCAGGAAGGAAAGATGTGTTACTTCTGACCCCAAAGCACTACTAGAAACCTCCAAATGGCCAGTATGTGCCAGCAGTGGTTTTGATTCAAACCAGTATTCCCAAAGACTGTAAATAAAAAAATAGTTCATTCAAGCAATAAACTAAACAGAAAGAAAAGGCTACAAAATGAGACATTTTGAAAACTGTCCAATTGCCATTGACTGGGTTCTGAATCACATCAAGATACTTGAGTGGCGACTTCTGATAGCCCTTCAACTTTAGATAACACATTATCTCACCAGGGATTTTTGGAGTTGGAGCAAGGACAACACAGACTGACTCATAGACAGTAACTCTCACACTTGGCATATTTTAAGCATCTTCCAAGTTGTGAAGGATGCTTGTATTCAAACAACAAGCTGTGCACCAAGAAACAAGGAATACATGTAGGCAGACTATCAAAACCTTCATCTCAAGGATGAATATGAAGAACTCAAAGCTTGACTTGGTATTTGCAAAGGAAAAACTGAGGTGGACATTGCTGTGTGCTTTGAGAGAAAACCTACTGCAGTCAGGGATGGGGCTGCAGAGAGTTTGGAAGCACAGTATTTTGAAATAAAAGTGACATTAAGCAAGGGCCATCAGGAACACCATCAAGGTCAAGTAATATTGGCTTTCTACCATATCTATAGAGAAACAGTCGTTAAGAACACAAGATATTTCAGAAAAAAAGGCAAAGCTGGATCATCCAGATTTTAAACAGTTTGTTTGGGGAGAGGTAGTTGTTTGTTTGTTTCTTAAATCTGGGAACATTTCAGATATTGGATAGACACCTAGTTAGGACTATGCATAGCCTGAGGACTAACTGACAGAATCTTATTTTAAGTGATGGTGACATCAAGGACTCATTCTGGCTTGAATGAGTCTGAGTCTGAAGAGGATTCCCCATGAGCCTGTTAATCAGAGAGCACAAGGAGGATCAGCATCTAGCCAGTCCTGCAAGCAATGCCATCTTGCACTAAACTAGTTAATGCCCATTCCATTTTGGTGCAAAAGGTGCTAAGGATATCATTAAAATAGACCTTCATCCTGTTAATGGAGTGGTTCAAATACACAGACCTCCTCTGTGGCATGGGCTTCAGCATCTCCAAGTCAGAATCAAGAGGATCTGTAACATGTAAATGTGTCACAGTTTATATCTACAGACTATCCAGTCCCAAAGAAGAAGGAAGGTAACACTTTCTTCAAGAAGATTTCTAATACTAATCTCTGGCTCTTATAGTTCTCAAGCTGGAGGACCAGACCAGCTGGACCTTCATGAAGTTCTACACAGACAGATGCAAACTCAGCACCTGGGACATAGCAACACCATGAGGCAATACAGATCAGCATCAAACTGAACAGCTGTGGATGCATTATTAGGGGCAGTGTTCAATATCAGGTTGGACAGGGCTTTCAGCAACCTGACCTAGTGAAAGATGGTTTTGCCCATGATAGGAGGGTTGGACTAGATGATCTTTAAAGGTCCCACCTAACCAAAACCATTCTGTCATTCTGTGATTCTATGAACTCGTCGAGGAGCAGTTTTGCAGAGAAAGAAGCATCATCCATGGGACAGCAAACTCCCCAAGAGGCAGCAGAACATGTGGTTACCACTAAGGCACCAGCATCCTCATCTGTAGTCCTACATCCACCAGGTCATGCCAAATTATTGTTTCCTTCTGTCTGGCACTTTCAGGGAGACATGTGAAGTACTTTTTTCCAGTTTTGGGCCCCGTAAATACGTGAGAGATGTTGAAGAGAACCCAGATTAAGGACCCTCAAAATGCTTGTGAGGCTGGAGTCTTACACTGTATGAAAATCTGGTCTGTCCTTATAGGCAAGATGGAGTCAGACTTCTCAAACAGGCACACTGCAAGAAGAAAAAAAACAAAACAGCAAAGACATAAGGGAAAAGTTCTGAATTTGAGCAAGTTGTTGGGCACGGAAACAGGTTCCCTAAGGAGATGTTAAATCACTGCCCCTGGGGACATTCAAAATTCATCTGGGAAAGGCTCAAAGCAATTCCATCTCTCTCTCCAGCTGGCTTTGATTTGAGCAAGAAAGGAGGTTTGACTAGGGACATCCAGAAGCTCTTTCCAACCTGAGTTTTTGATTATATACATGGAATGTGGTGTCATGGAGAGGGAGTATATACATTAAAATAAGATCAAATTAATTGGTCTTTAAAATACTTTAATACCTTTAATTATATAGTTATTACCTGATTCCACTGAAAGTCACATCCTAAACTTCTTAGGCCTGTTTTTTTTTTTATCTTAGTATCTTGTATTTCTAAGTGCATTCTTAACTCCACTTTCCTGATTTTATTTTGCTTAATTTTGGAATTTAACACAATCTTATTATCTTTTTACTGTGTGTTTTTAATTGCTATTTATACTTTCAGCCTTAGTACCAGCTTAATTTTTTTTTTTTCCATTAAGAATTAATGAAACTTGGTGAGTCAACCTTGGGTTTTACATTTCAAGGCAGTAAAAAAGATTAGATCAATAAACAACATTACTGATGACCAACACAGCTACAGCACATCTATGGAGAAATAGCCACAGGAATCTTGTCATGGCTGGAGGGAATGTTGAACCAGGTCTGGATGCTGATGACTCATTTTTGGTAAAAATGAATTTCTTTTGATTGTAGAAAACAACAGCAAGGGCATCTGACAGTTGCCTTATACTTCAGAGGGCTTTCTGTCAATCTCTTTTACCTTTCCAACTTGTATGCAGATTTCATACATGTGAAGTGGCCCTTTTCTCCCCCAACACTTTTCCCAGAAAGGAAGAGCCCAGATCTGTTAGGACTTCTTCACAAATTTCTTTAGCATCTATTTAAAACAGGAACATTCTGAAAGTAGATTTTGCAGCTTTACTTCCTCTACACCTCTTATTTTCTCTGAATGAGAGCTACAGCAAGAAAGAAAAGAGAACCCACAATGTGTGTTCCAGAATAGCAGAGGAGAAGTGAAGAGGATCCTTCAAATTCCTTTTAATACTGCCTATGCCACAAGAGAAGTAGACAGAGATGGAAATGAATTCCATGTATCTCCATATACGAGATCCATCATCCAGTTTTATTCAGTTTCTGTCTCTCCTTTAAAATACAAGCCCTGAAGATGGTTTACCTGGACAAAGGGAAAAATCAATAAATAATAGCACTGAGACTGGATGGCTGCTGAAAGAAGCCTTGAAATCATTAGTATTTCTTCTCTGTTACTTTGACTACAGACAACCCAAAGGGAACTTGCTTAAATCAATATCCGTGAAAGAAATAGTAGTTCTGAGCTGTTGGAGTCTTGTTCTGAGATTGCCTCTTATTTCTTTCACTTTCTGAAGTTTGTAAGCCCACACACAGGAGGATCAAACACTGTGAGAGGTCTAAGTGGAGGAAAATCTAATTAACCCTAAAGATCTGCAGGGTCTTATGGTGGGTCCATGGGAACTGTAAAGAACAGATTCATGAGCACTGAAGAAATTAAGGTGCATCTGAAATGAGAGGACGGACTTCCAAGTCCTGGAGGCATCACACATCAGGTAAGGACCAGAAAGTCCTTTACTCATGTAGTCTTTGAGTGCTCCTTGCTCAGCCCTGCTTCTCATGATGTGAGAAATCAAAAAAAAAATCCTATAGGTGCTGATCATGGTTTTCTCTAAAAACTGAACAGGGACTTATGTCCTCAGGGGAATCTTCATATCAAAAAAATCCATACTACTGCTCTCTTAAAGCCTATCAGGAGGAGTGTATTATGTGTTTGCCAAAGTTGGCAGAACAGGTATTGAAGATCTACAAGTTTCTATTCTGGTCTGTGATTCTATGTAAAAATCTACATTTTCTGACCAAAGAGAACTTTATGTGAACTTCAAAGTGTTATATGCAGTGATCTGCTTAATCTGCAAAGTGAACATAAGGAAAATCCACCTGCCGTAATCAACTCCATGACATATAGAATAAATTATTTGATTGGTTTGGTTTTTTTTTCTAGTAAACATAGATAATCTAGCATGGATGTGTGTGTTTTAAGTTACATTTAATTGTTGACTGTAATTGAAAATACAGGAACAAGCTGCTTGATTTCAGCTGTTCTCTCAAGATCATAAGAAATCAAACTTGAGCAGGCTTTCAAAAGGGCTGGGAGAAGTGAGAAAGAATGGGAAGAAATAAAAAGAAATTTTTTTTAATGAGTCTGTGAAAATTAGAAGTTGAATGGACGATCTGATTGTCATTCATAAATGCATTGGGCTAGAATTGAAATCACTAATGAAACTAAGGCAGGGTAGGAACAAGAACAAACATGACCAGTAATATATTTGGTTTGGAAATTAGGAAGTTTTTTGCCATTTCAGAGCAACAAAGTTCTGGAACAGCATCCCATTAGGACTTGCAAAAGTAATTAATTTGCAAAAGATAATAAGTTAGCAGCTCTCGCAGATCCCGTGAAAACCATGGAACATAAGCATAACATTCAAACAAATTAAAGATATGGTCTGAAATTAATAGGATGCAGTTCAATGTAGGAAATTACAAGATACTGCTTATACTTGGAAATAAACTGTGGAAACAAGACAAAAAAGTCATTGCTACGAAGTTCAGTAGAAAAAACACAGGTAAAAGAAAGCAAGAGTCATATTCACCAGAAGAATACCCTGAGATACCTGTAAGATTGATGTCAGTGTAAGGGATCTGAAGAAAAACATCCTGTTTTTCTCAAGCCCTGGAAATATCCCAGTCACCAGCTCGGACAGGATAACTGCAGAAATACATGGATAGTTGAAAGTCTAAAGAAAGACAGTAAGAATGACAAGAGTTTTGGGAAATAGAGCTTCTAAATAAAAAGCCAGAGGAAGCCAATGCAGTTTAGTTTTAGGGAAAACAGCATTGCTTCAAATAAATGTTGTCAATGAAGGTTTGAAAAAACATGATTAATTTTATTATTGTTGTTATTATTAAGTTAGGCATTCTGTTGTTACTAATTTATTCAGGATTTGTGCCAAGCAAATATTTATTTTAAGTCTTGAAACAAAGAAGCAATGTTTCTTAACCAAATTGTGGTCATATTTCTTAGACTGTGTTCATGATTCAAGTCAGATGCATCAAAAGAGTCATATCTGGAGTAATGTATCAAACTTTATACATATCAAAAACTAACATAAAAATAAAAGCTACTATATTCCCAGAAACTGAACAGTCATTGTTAATGAACACATGGGTTGGTATTGATTATGCAATGAAACAAAAGTAAAATATTTCCCTGTTTTTTCTCAGTCTGGTCTACAAATAGAAACAGCCCTGGAGCTCTTGTGGACATTTCTAAACAGTAACAAGCAGTTATCTATCTTCATCTGTCATTTCTCATTAATTATATCATGTAATGTACTTGAGAAGTTCAGTGGTGAGAAATTAACACAAAGCAAATATTCCATGTGTAATTGACCATGTGTAAAATGTAATTAAGAAAAAAAAGGTTGTATCTAGAGGACTGTGTCCAGTTCTGGGTGCCCTAGTTCAGGACAAACAAGGAGCTACTGGAGAGAGTCCAGCAGAGGCTATGAAGATGCTGAAGGATCTGGAGCATCTCTGTGCCCAGGAAAGGCTGAGAGCCCTGGGACTGTTCAGCTGGAGAAGGGAAGATTGGGAGGGGATCTGATCAATGCTGAGAGAGAGCTAAAGGACAAGAGTCAAGAGGTGGGGATTTATGCGCAGAAATAGGCCTGAAACATCCCCACAGAAAAAAATACTGATGCTAACATTATCATTTTCTGAGAATGGAAAAGCCTTGAAGATAGTCACTGATAACAGAAGCAAATTTGTAGTTAGAAGTATAACAGGAAGAAGTGTTATTTTTCAGTATGCAACAGCGAACGGTTCTTTTCACTTTTGCTCTTTCCGCTTTAATTTGTCAACCAAGCAGGTCAGTGGGGAAAAAAATAATCAAGTAAAATAGAACAAGGATGAGATCACCTCACGTGCAGATGATATCATATCTTGCACCTTCCCCAGTCACCACTTTGTACTCAAAACATGGGCATAACCTCAGCTGTGCTGGGAGGAGATGTGGAGCCTCCAGGCTCATTCTGCCCGGGAATTGTCACAAGGGCGGGCAGAGCACTGAGACTTTACTGCATTGCTCTGTCCAGTGTGAAAGCAGCAAAGGAGATTTGAGTAGAAAAAAAAAAGACTCAGCCCAACCTGTGAGATTTAGGTATGTACAGAGAATGCCAAGAGGATTGTGAACTAATAGGATTAGAATGACTCAGAATGGTAGAGCTTATTGAAGCTTTATATTCCACCCACATAAAGGGACAAAACAGCTCTTTCACTGGGAGTCCAGAACACTTGTATCATTAGAGATAAAACTTTTTTTGTGCATCTTCTGGAAAACTCCTGGGACTTAGATCAAGATGCTCAAAAGCCAAATGAAAAAGGGAAGTTTTCAGGATTGTCTGTTTGCTTTCCCTTATTTTTTTTCTAGTTTGTTTGCCACTTCTTGAGAGGAGTCAGCTAGACTGTACAAATATGCTCAGAGCTTTAAGACGGTGGATGAGAAGAGTCCATCCCAGTTTCCAGTTGAGCCTGGCAAAGGTGCAGTTCAATTCAGAGCAGAGGTTTGGCAGCTGCTCTCAGGATCAGAGAGCTGTAAGGAACGTATACCAAAGAGGAGAGCCATGCTGAGGTCAGAAGTTAAATTAGGTGGCTTCACAAGATCTACAAAATACAACCAGAAAAGTTCACCTTTGCAGACTAAGTTGAGTTCTTTGTATTCGAATATTTCTAGCTAGACAGTTTAGTCTTGAAATCCTGATTACGGGTGCAATCCATCATAACCCATCACGGTTTTTTTCAACCATTGTTCAACACATGGTGTTCAAATGACTGGGGTTGGGTTTGGAGCAGATGGAAAATTGGAATCTTCCTCACTGCAGGAATAATCACATTTTAAAGCACTTGCTGTTTCAAAATTTTGGAATAAAAAAATAGGAAAGGGTGGGCATTACAGATTCCACAGAATCTAGTAAAAAAATTACAGATTAAATGGATTTTTTTCTAAGAGTAATGAGTCAATTGCTGCAATGTGTAGATTCTTTCTCAGGTCAGTGTTTTGCAACAGATTCTCCATGCAAAGTACAACTGTAGACAGAGCCTACCAGGACCATGAGTGCATCATTCGACATATAGTTAAGGAAGGAGAACAGAAGAGTAGTAGGAAGGAGAAGAATAAAGTGGTCCTGGGAAACAGCTCCTGAAAGGAAATGATCCCCAAGAGACTATTTATGAGTCTTCAATTGCCTTGCAATAAAAATCAATTCATCATTCCAAACTGAAATATTTCAGTATCAGTCATATTGACCTAAAATATGTAGTTTTAGCATTCAGTTTATAACTGGGAAGTTCTGGTTAGAAAAGTGAAAACTTTCAGCAAAAGTATATTTTTCATGATCCATCACTGGGGGAAAAAATACACCAAACTCAAGGAATATCCCTTGTCAAGTCTTCACCTTCTAATTTAAGAACTGACTAGAATGAACCTTCCAGTATTGGTTCTTGTCAAACTTTTCTCTTCAGGACAAAATATAGCTGCATGTATTCACTCAAAGGCTTCTCTGTTTTCTGTTATAATGTGGAAAAGGAAGAGAAATGACAACTCACTTCAGGACACATTTTTTATGCACTTCATCTCTCACTTGTGGAAAAAAAAGAGTAGTTAAGATCCAAACAGTTCCTTATACCTTGTCTGTTAGCTTGCTTACTTGGCATTGCAGGATATTTTTCTTCCTTTTCTTTCTGTTTTAATTTTTTTTTCGTTGTCACTTTTGTTTAGGTTATTTATGAAGGAATAGTTCATAAAGCACAGAAAAGATTCAAAGTGTCTTATTCTTAGAATATTCAGTTCTTGGGTCTACAATCTTTTCCTTGCTCAGGGCTACAGAGACCTTTCAAATATATTTTGTGGGTCTCATAAACATGCACTTTGGTGTTATTTATAATAAAGAGAAAAAAATTCACATGGCTGCAGGCTATAAGAAATGAACTCTTAGATTTATCTAGGTTCGTCTTACATGTTGATTCATATCTGAAGTCTCCTAAGAATGGTACTGTTCTAACTGTATTTGTGCACTAAAGCTTTATTTTTAATGGGGATTTTATTGCATTATTAAAATGTATGAGACACTTCTATATAAAATAAATACATAAGCTGAAAACCAAATAATATTTCAGTTTCAGCTCAAGTGTTTAAGATTTTGGGATGAAGATTAGTGATACTGAGGAGTTCTACTGACAAAATTAGCCACCTTTCATAGAATCATAAAATTGTACAATTGTAGAATCATAGATTCGTAGGATCATAGAATCATTTTGGTTGGAATGGACCTTTAAGATCATTGAGTCCAACTGTTAACCCAGCATTGCCAGGTCACCACTAAACCCTATCCCTCAGTAAATCTACAAGTCTCCCTTTTCAAATCTAGCAAGTGTTTTTAGATCAAACAACACAGGAATTAATAAGAACATGTTCCAAAATATGATTGTACATATTATTTGACCTTTCATTTATCTAATTATGCTGAATATCTTTCATAGTCTGTCCTGCAGTCTTCCAAACACCAGCTAGTTAGCTATGGATGTAGTAGACATGAGCTGTATGTAGGCCAACTTTCTGGAATAAATTTCATTTATCCTGCCTTGATTCCTCCACATGTATTTAATGGTGTATTGAAGAGCCAGCCTGACAAAGAAAAGAAATCCCATGAGAATGGCATGAGAAATTGATGAGTGGTTGAGAAATGCTAGGACAAAGGTTGGACTTCCTTTCCAAACATAATGATTCTATGATTCTATTCTATGATTCTATGAGAAATATTTTCTGTGGAACTTGACTTGAAAGCAGAGCAACAGCTATTGCCCATAGATTAGCACTGAACTTGAACAGACAAATAGATGAAGAAATAAGGTACAGATGAAGGCATGCTTCATGGATTCATTTAATTGAAGCTTCATTTATATTCCAGCCTAAAGGGTGGATTATAAAAAGGAAATGCAACTCTAATATGCAACATGCTCCATAGGGGTTGTTTACAGGGAGTGCATAGTACTTGTCAATTTATAACAGTGCATGTTAAACCAGCTGCAATATTAATAAAGTCAAAGAAAACCATCTGATATTCAGTGTAGAAAAAGAGCAGTCTGGTTTCCCAGTTTGCCAAACCTACTTTCAGAAGGTCATGTGAGGTGATTGATAATTTTTCTGACTTTTTTCCCCTGAGAAAGGAATAACATTTCTCACAAGTTGCCTTTAAATTATTTCCAGGAGTGTTCAGAGATAACGGAAAGAGATACAATTACACAGTTCTATTATTATTTATACCTTCCTTGTGCTCTTTAATTTCAGCTCAAACACCTTATAAGTTTTATCTTCAGAAACCTGAGTCATATCTGCTGCTGCCTCCAAGATTTATACTTTTCTTGACACTAACAACCTAATTTTGCCTCCATGAGAAGTAAGACTTGCACAGAAACTATTCTCCAAAAGCATACCTCATCTCAAGTTTTAGACACATTGGGTTTTCAGAATCTTTTCTCACCTTGCCTTCAAGACACCATTTTGTATAGATACCTAAAAAACTATCATTAAAAAAATCACGGTTCATGGGAGCAGGGAATGGATTCGAGAGAACCACAAAGATAGGTTTTTTAAAACGGAATCAGAAGTACTTCATTCAAACTCCCTAAGTTTCAGTTTCTGGAGATAGTAGAATTAAATTATTAAACATTTCATAAGCACTTACATCATTTAAAGGTGATAAAAATATGGCCAATGTGGAACAGTCAAGAACAAATCATGTAAAAACAGCCTGATTTCCCTGACTGATAATTTAGCCTATGTAAATGGAGAGAAAGAAGAAGGGGCAACAGGTCTTAAAGTTTTTTCATACTGCTCTGTTATGATATTCTCAGACAAATTAGGGAATATGGCCTATATTTTATGTATAAATCAGAAAATCACTACCTAAAAACTAAGCGAAGGAAAAGACATCCCTTCAGTTTTCTGTAAATGGGAGGATGTTTCAGGTGGAGGTCCTACAGAATCTGTTCTGAACTTGACTTTATTTAATATTTTCATTGGTGACTTGACTATGGAGATGCAAAGTAATCTGACACCATCTAATAAAAACAAACAAACAAACAAACAAAAACCCACAAACAAAAAAAAAAGAAAATATTCTGAAAAACAGAACCAGAATTTTAAGTCACCTTGGTAAATTCACAAGAAGTCCAAAAATCCTCATGGTGACATGCAATTAGAAAAAATACAAAGTGGTAGAAGAATGAAGCAAGGGGAATCATGCAAAAAAAAAGGGACCTTTAGAGGTGTCCTCTCCCCAGAAGATTGGGTCTGAGAATAGACAAAATAGAACCAGCATGGAACTTGCATGGAAAAAACTTGAACTCCACCCTGGACAATGTTAGTACAAGGTAATTATTTTTCTCTATATACACATATATATATTCTCTATACATATAGAAAATAGTCCATTAAGCTGAAAATATTCTGAGGATTCTGTTATCTGTTACCTGTTATCTGTTTCAACTTTTCCAGGAAGGTAGTTCAGAATTTCTAACAAATAGCAAATACTCTTTTTCTTGATATCTCTGCAAACTCTGACTTGCACACTCTCTGTTGACCAAGATATCTAGTAGAGAAACCAAAAAAAAAAATGGATCCAGACATGAGCTAAATGATGTTTTGAATGACACAGGAAAAACCCCACAACAACCTGTTTCCTCCTCATTATTCAAAATTATGTAAAATACTTTCCCACATTGAATTAATCTCCTGAACCTGCTGCTGTAGATTTCTACTGGGACTGTTCCCGACCTCTTCACTTTTATGGCCATGGAGGCAATTACAGCAATTTATGGTTCAGCCCCATCAGAGAAGCTGTTGCCCTTGGATGCTCTGGAGAGCCTTCTCACATTTACACTTACCAGCTCAGCCCCTCAAGAAAGCAGAAAGTCATCATCATTTTAGCAGAGCCTCTGCAAGTTCTTGCTTTCTTTTCACGTTGTAGCTTTTCTCTGAAAGAGATGCTGGCTAGCAAATCAAGGGCTTCTGGATTTGTAAGTGGTTCATGTAGACTGTTACCAATCCGTCACCTAATGAAGGTCTCAGAAAAGTGCAATAGTCATTGATGGAGGTGGATGTCTCAGGGTGTGAGTTGAGACACGTGTTTAAGATTCAGCATGAGCAAAGAGGAGATGCTGCACCAAAACACAATGTCAAAGATAAGCTGATGAGAAGTAAGAAGTATCTAAGCTCTGAAATGCAATATCTCCTGACCCTACCAGCAAATTTCTAATCTAGACAGAAAATTATCTTCTGACACGTGTTTGAAAGGCTATCAAATCCTTTAGTGTCAGTGACTCTCCAGCTTCCTGACAGTCATAACAACCTTGAGTTTTGAATTGCCTGGAGTTTCTTTTTCATTAACAAGAACATTTTCTCCAGTTTTGCCATTTCAACCTTTGCAGAGGAATCTGTTACGAGGAAACTGTTCTTGCCAAAAACCAGTTTTGTTGTCAGTTTTGCCAAGGGCTAAGGAGAAGGGTATGGAAAGCCACAGTGTATTTGTTTGTATACATCAAAATGCATACAGGCAATTATTAGGATGCTTTTCGCCATTATTTTTCTGGTCCACAGAAATAACGAATGGCATAGACAGATTTCTTCAAAAGTTCTTGAGGGCTCTGGAGATTCACTCCATTTTTTCCCAGTTTGGGCTCTGCAGTGATGCATACTCTTTTTACTGGTTGTACTTAAAAAAAAAAATAAAAAAAATCCATGGTTTTATGCCAGGAACATTTCTGAAATAGAAGGACCTGAAGATCCAGGGGGGCAAAAAGTTGAACGTAAGTTCTGCAAGTGTGAAGTTGTGTTCATAAATGCCCAGACCATCCTTGGCTGTATTAGCAAGAGGGCAAACAGTGTCTGGTCTGAAATCAGTGTCTGGAGAGGGTCCAGAGGTGGGCTACAAAGCTAGTCAAGGGTTTGGAGCATGTGTCTTATGAGGAAAGGCTGAAGGATCTGGGGCTTTTTAGCCTTGAGAAAAGAAGGCTGAGGGGAGACCTTCTTGCCCTCTACACCTACCTGAAGGTAGGTCTGTTCTCCCTGGTGACAAGTGACAGAACAAGAGGAAATGGCCTGAAGTTGACCCAGGGAGGTCCAGGCTGGATCTCAGGAAGCATTTCTTTCCAGAAAGGGTTGTCAGGCATTGGGATTGGGATGGGCTGCCCAGGGAGCTGGTGGAGTCACCAACCCTGAAGATATTTAAGAGGAGGTTGGATGTTGTACTTAGGGACATGGTTTAGTGGTTTTTGATAGGACTGGGAGTAAGGTTGGACGTGATGATCCTGAAGGTCTCTTCCACCTGAAACTATTCTATGATACTATGTCCAATGTGGATATATGATAATGATACTGTGGTCCAATGCCCTGCTCAAGCAGGGCCACTCAGAGCCATTGATCCATGATCATATCTAGACAGATTTTTGTTACCTCCAAGGATGGAGACCCTACAGCCTCCCTGGAGAACCTGTGCCAGTGATTGGTCACCCAATCAGTCAAAAAGTGTTACCTGATGTTCAGATGGACCTTCTCATGCTCCAGTTTGTGCCCATTGCCCATTATCCCATCACTGGGCACCATTGAAAAAAGGCTCCACCCTGAAGTTATATTTCAAAGTCTTATGTAACTGAAGTTCAATCCCAAAGCGAGATGAGTTAAAACTAGTATAATCTGCAGTAAATTTTTTCACTTTTGTTTGTGTATTTGATCAGTATTGCTCCAAGACCACAGTGGTATTTCTGTTACTCTGGTGTCACCCCCTTTCTTAATGTACACACTGTAATACCACTGCTTTTTTGCTTCTCACAGAATGACACATGTCCTATCCTTTTATTATCATTACATTTTTAAGTTCTTTAAGTTTTACAAGCCACCCAAATTATTTTTCAAGAATTCTCCATATATGATTAAATGAAACCTGAATTTTTACTTCAAAATCCCTCCCATCGCACAGCATCTTCCACTTTTGACTAAGTTTCACTGGATCTTGATTTTTTTTTTCCTATATATATTGCTGAGATTTCCTGAGATGTTCCTTTTTCTTTTAAATAATTTCTACAATGACAGGTTATAAATTACGTCCCAGGATCACTGCCTTCCCAACACCCCAGCAATCTATCTGCATTTCTAATGCACTCAGCACAATATCCAAATGCCAGCAAGGCATTTAACCTTGTCATTTTACCTGAAATTAAGTATTCAAATATTTTATTTTTTTCTTTCTTTTTTTTATTACTATTTTGATTTATTAGTGAAAACTTCTGGCAAGCAGCTATTTCCAGGGCTGGCTATGAAAGTGTTTTAAAAGCACTGAAGATGGAAAGGAGAATTTTCTGTCCCAGTAAGAGTTCGCTGGAGACTGTCTGTGTGCCAAATTAAGTGGTATTTGGGCCAGACCCGATTTAAAAGGTTCACTTCATTATTTTAGAGGTGCATTTAAAAAGCCCCTTGCTCATTTAATTTATTTTATTGCTTTAGAAGAAAGATACATTACAAGTTATCTAAGCCTTTGTCTAGATCCATGAAGAGATATAATCATCTGTTACTGCCTACAAAATCCTGACAGGCATTCAGAGAATCTGTGGCAAATCCTTATCCATCAAAGGAATCACAACTTCTTAAATGACACAGGGAACAAGGAGGGGTCCTTTTCCTATAATTTTTCCTTCTTTTTTTTTGATTTTGCGATCTCATATGGAAAGAAATTTATTTCAAACAAGGATCTATTTCTCGTTGCAAACATGAGATCTGTAGGTATGTTCTTTCAAGGCCTCAGTAGGATGCTGTTAATAAACTGGCCATCTATTTGAAACTGTCACGTCAGCTCCTCTTCCTCATTGGTTACCAGTCTTCTCTACATTTGTTTATTCATTGGCTTGCAGCAAATTTTTGTACAATGCTTCTCTAGGAGAAGACCTTTTATAAGCCTGGTAAAAGAGCAAATCTTTCCATATAGTGACGTCATTTTATCTTTGCCATTGAAGAGATGTCTCCAAAGATAATTCTGTCATACAGTGTTATGTAGCATTTTAGAGTAATAAGATGATTGGGATCATTACCCTTATACTGATTTGGTATAGATTCTTTTTAACTCAAAAAAAGGATGTTCAGTCTTTCTCTCTCAACCTTGAACATCATTTTATGAAGTTCCTTTACTTGCAGAGAGTAGCAAGTTTTGACTATTTTCATAGAGTTAAGGTATCCCTGGTGAAGAACTTGGACTCTGATGGAATATAGTCTATATTACAAAAAATGTATTAAAAATAATTGAAGTCATACACACTAACATGGTCTACTGCAACATGCAAGTGCTCTTCTACCCTACCTTGAAAGCTTTGCTAGACCATTTATGCCAATTCAGGAGGATCAAATCACAATCCTACTGAAATCACATGCAGCCTGGTGTGATCAAAAACCAAGGCTTCTCACTTGTAGATGGGAACATGAACAAGTTCAATATTCTCTTTTTATACATTTTCTTTTATATCCCTAGGCTGCATGCCTGCCTCTGAAGGCACTAAGGTACATGAAAAAGTACAGTCACAATCTGCATATATGCAGCTTCCTTGCCAAAAGTTACCCAGTAAGTTCTTTTGTCAAAGAGGCATCATTTTCTTAAGTTGTCAGTACGTCACAAAGCACAATGAAACCTTTCTTTATTACTAGTACTCAGACATTGCCACATTGAAATGAAAGCGTGAAAGCACAGGAAAAGTACACACATACCTGATTTTTTTAGCGTATCCTTTTTTTTCTAGTGTAGCAAAAGTCACTGTCTAAAAGCTCCTAGTTTCACTTGACAGAAACATCCACAGTGCATTTCACAAAAATCTGCCAGCTTCAGTAATTGTGATATCTACAAGTGAGCCCAAACCAAAAGCATGTAGCACAGCCGAGACTGAGCCACGTGGTATGTGCCTTTAAAATCATTTACAAAGCTGGAAAACCATGGATCCTTCCTCTAATGCATTTCCTGAAACCCAAGTGTACAACATCTGATTTACTTTGAGGACTGCTACCATCCTCCTTTCAACAGGATGCTTTGGACTTAAGCCTTCTATATTCTTTGGCTACATTTTTAATAGACATTCACAAAGCCTAAGGAGGAAACTTTTGTCTCCCCCTTTACCCGCTGTACACAGATTTCTGACTATTGGCACCCCCTCCTACAGTAGATGTGTCTCAGAGTTACTAGGCTGGGTAGTTTGTGACCTGTGTCTTATCCATCTGCACTTGTGCCAAAGCACATTATGACTTTGCTTGGGCCCCTTGATAGCCTTCATATTAATCTCTTTCTGCTAATTTCCTCTGTATGCAAACAAACCTGTAGCACAGAGAACCCTGGCACTGAAATCGTTAGTTAATGTGCCTGTCCCCAGCATGTTGTGTGTCCTGTCAGGGTGAGGATGAAAGGCTTTGTGAGCCTTCATCATTTGTGTTCATGCTGCGGCAGCAGCACCGTGATTTCATCCAAAGAATTGCTTGCTGAATTAATCAGCAAGTTTCTCTGACAATTAACAAGAGCAAACCTTTGCAGGAGGATCAGAGCTGAACTAGGGCAGCTTCAGGGCTCTGAGAAGCTGTACACTGCTGAAGTTTTTACGCATGTTCACCTTCAATTCTTTGCTCTCAGCACATCTCCACATACTGTTTCTGTTCTAAGTCTTCTGTAATTAAAATGCTGAGTAAATACTCTTCATCATCTAGGCATTTCTTGTGCAAAGTGAAGCCACTGGGTTTCACTTTTATTTTGCTCTTGTTCTTCCCAGTGTGCTTGGTTTTATTCAGAAATGTTTTTTTTTTCTGGACCAGGGAATAGGAAGGGATGACTTGATTTTGAGATGGGTATTTTTGCATCCATCTAATGTTTTCAGTAATCTCCAGACAGGCTCCTCCTCAAAAGTATAAGCATACATCTTCAACATATAATTTACTCAGTGTATTTCCTTCTGTCATCATTTACAAAAATCAAAGAACCTCAGTTAAAATATATCTGTAGTCAAAAACTCTGCCACAGAGACCAAAGAACATCAGAGAGATTAGATTAAAGGAGGATGAAGTTAGTGAATCTAAAAAGCATTTGAAAATAAGAGCAGAATGCGTGTGAACAAAAGAACAATACATATAGCTAACAGCATGCTCAGGATATTAGTTCTTAGTCACTTATGTCTACAGTAGCATTTGTCAAAAAAAAAAAAAACCAAAACCATTATTTCTCCAGACTTTCCCCCCTGTTTTCAAATCACACTCACACGCACTTTTGCTGCAAACCGAGATTCATTATTCACTGCATTGACATTGCCTGTTGTTCACTGAATTCTGACCTTTTCTTTTAATTCAAGGAAATTCCCGCTGCAAACTAGAAAAGAAGTCCCTGTTCTAGCAGATGACTCATTTCTTTGCTGCCACCCCAGCTTCCATAGCATATTTAACTTTGAAATATTACTGAGATAGAAGAAGAGGAAAAAAAGAGAGGTGGATCGAAAGGTCATTTGTAACAAGTGTTCTAGGAAGGAACAGGTGCATGTCGTGAGACTAAAGATTAAAAAAAGTGCATAAAAAGGTTCACTGATGAAAGTTGAAAGGGTTAGCAGTAAGAAATGACTGGTCATCTTTAGGGGAGATCAAAATGAAGAAAGAAAAATATGCGTTAATGGAGAGAACTACTGAGGTGACCCATGGTAACAATGTTCTCTCAAGCCCAAAAGAGATCAATGCCCAGCTCACACCCTTTGGACACCACAGATCTAAGTGAAACTTAGGAGGAAGATTATGAAACTCAAACAGAAGCCTGACATTAAATGTTTGAAGGGCAATAAGAAAGAGATCAACACTTATTATAAAAGCCTTTACAATATGTAAGGAACAAACCTCTCCTCCTCCCCTTTTCAGCTGTTGGTCATTTAACAACTCTGGAAGTCCATGAAAGATGATGAGCTTCTGGAAGAGAGGAAGTAATACTGGGTGTTGGTCAGAACTATACCTTCCTGACACTGAAAAGAGAAAGGAAAAGATATTTTGTTTCGTAGGACTAGAATTGTATTTCTATCTTATTTCCAAGAATCTTTAAGTGGACAAAGGAAGAATTTTGCTTGTTGGATGTAGGCAATATCCTACCAAATTCACAAAAGCATAAAATCATTTAGTTTGTAAAAATCCCTTTAAGATCTTTGAGTCCAACCATTAACCCAGCACTGCCAGGGCACCACTAACCCATGGCCCTCAGCACCACAGCTCCACATCTTTGAAACCCCTCCAGGGATGGAGACTCCACCACCACCCTGGGCAGCCTGGGCCATGCCTTGACAACCCTTTTTGGGGAAGACATTTTTCCTCAAGTCCAACCTAAATCTTTCCCTGGCACAACTTGGTTCAAAATGTTTCTTTAGACACCAATATGCTTCTTCTGCTAGTGGTGTTCAGTGGCCATAATTTATTCATTAAAAGAACAAAGGAAGCCTACATGAAGCCTCCTGCAGCAGTCACTGGAGGTCTATTACAGCTCATTCTCAAAAAAAACCCCTACAAAAAACAATCAAAACCAAAAAAAAAACCAAAAAAACTTTGATAGAAAAAAGTTTACATCAAAAAAATACTTCACGATGTTTTAAAGAGTTTGCCTACTGAGATTTACAGGCGACACTTGCACTTATATAGGTATACTGTATGCATTACTATTGAGATACAGAATATTCCAAAATAGTAAATCAAAGCTCATTAACTGCCCAGGCAAATGAGGTGGATTCCAACAGCTCTGACCTGATGGAACTCTGCTATCTGTCAACACAGAGCCTTACTTCATCAGGAAATAGGTAGTCTAATAGAAAAATAAACTCCAGATAACAATGGTACTCTAGAAAAACACAGTCTGGATAATCAACATGACACACAAAACCTCACAAGTAGCAAAGTAAACTCCAAATATCCTTTAAAAATACTTCAAAGTCAGGACTCAAGGCAAAGAGAGTGAGCATATCCATGACAGCTTGGACCTACCGTAGCCTGGGTAAAAAAAGCAAAGGGACCAAAATGTTTGTGCAGCTGAACCAGAAACCACCATCCAGGACAATATCCATTATGGCAAAGATCAGTGGAAGTCTTTTTGTGGGCTTGTCTCTTTGGGAACAGGTCAATGCAGCTTTGAGATTTGGAAGGGTCAAAACCACAATACCAGGTAACCTTTCAGACTTTAGCTCTCATGTGCTGCTTTCACTTGTTTCTTCTGTTTCAGTTCATCTCCTCTCCTTACACCTTTGTCTTGTAGACTTTCCAGTTGTTGTTTTGGAAGAGTTCTGCTTAATTAATGCATGTTTTCAAAGGAGAATACATGGTAAATGCTATTAAAACTCTTTGGGAAAAAAAGCCTGATTAAGATTCAAAACACAGCCTGAACAGCTGTCAGTAAAGCCTCTTACACTGTCAATGTCTTAACAATGCAGATGATGCCACTGGATATAAACTCGTCAGCAATTCATTCATTCTGGAGCTGCCAAAAAAATGTTTAAAAATTATCTCAATAAAATTATTTTCCACATCTATTTTCTGTCACCAAATTAACTCAGTAAAGGCTGGTGTACTGTTCCTTTTACAGTTTATATCTCTTCAGAGTAAGCAGTTAGCTGTAGTAAGTGTAATCAGATAGATAATTAATTGTGCTATAAACACTTTCCTGCTTCGTTCATTCTGGGACAAACTTTCTCCATTGGTATACAAAGAAACAGCTGTCTCCCATTGAGTTCAGATTCATACTGACTGACACCAGAAGGAGAACTGGTCCATTTTCTTTTCAACTATCACTTAAACAGGAAAATTTGCATCATTTGATGGATCATAAGAATTTCAACTTTTTACCTTTTATTCTCTCTATTACTTAAAAATGTAGATACAGTTCTGCAACAAACCCATGCTGAAATCCTGAAGCTAATCTGCTCAGAAGTTGACTGTCATGCTTTTGTCAGTCAATACTCCGTTTCTCTTTTAAATTGCTGTGAATAGAACAGAACACTGCTTGAAGAACCTGGAGAGTTACATGGCCAAAGAAATAACAACCATTATTCCAACCCTTAAAGACTTTTTCAGAAGGAAAGTTAATCTACACGATGCAAACATTTCCTGTGACCTTAAATTAAATTATCCCTATTTCAATGGAAGCTTATTATTTAAGCTCAGTCATTCTTGGTAGCCTTTTTATTTATTTACAATAGCACCTGGAGTCTTCAATCAAG
Source organism: Todiramphus chloris collaris (assembly GCA_025345505.1). Taxonomy (NCBI): domain Eukaryota; kingdom Metazoa; phylum Chordata; class Aves; order Coraciiformes; family Alcedinidae; genus Todiramphus; species Todiramphus chloris. Next base: position 40,252,160 of record JANVCC010000035.1, read on the forward strand.
TTCCTATTGTATGTTCAAGTGCTGTAGCACCATAAAGAATAGACGTACTTGAGGGTCTGCAGAATAATTACAGGATAATGTGTTTAAGAATAGTGAATGTCTATTTAAAAGGTAAGTGTCTTTTATGAAGGCTGTGCATAGATACACATCTAAATACCTAACCAACATTAGTGATGGAGCTCTCCTTTCCCTTTAAAATTATTCTCCAGTATTGTAATTGTAGTGATTTTCTTGCCTCCTGCTATGCACACATTAACCAAATTATTTCTCTCTTTCTTTGATTCCACTGAATTGAATTTAACCCCTTGATAATTCAGGAACAATATTAGAGAATTATAGGATGGTTTGGGTTGGAAGGGACGTTAAAGATGATCTTGTTCCAATCCCCCTGCCACAGTCAGGGACACATACAACTAGACCAGGTTGCTCAAAGCCCCATCCAACCTGACCTTTAATATTTCCAGGGGTGAGGCACCACAACTTCCCTGGAAAACCTGTTTCAGTACCTCAAAACCCTCAAAGTAAAGAACTTCTAATATCTAATCAAAATCTTGCACCTGGCCTTGTTGAACCTCATGAAATTTGCATGCATCCACCTATCAGGCCTCTCAAGGTCCCTTTGGATGACATCCCAACCCTTTAGGAAGTTGACTGTACCACACAGTTTGGTGTCATCTGCAAACTTACTGAGGTTGCACTCAATCCCACTGTCTGTGTCACTGACAAAGATGTGAAATAACACCAGTCCAAATACCAGTCCCTGAGGGACACAGGATAGATACAGAGTTGGAGTATTTTTCCATACAGGAAGATCTGAGAGACATGGGCTTGAAAGAAGCTTGGATCTTGGGATTTTTGCAGTTTCTTTCCATATTACCATATTTCTGTTGTTGTGGTTACCTGAACAACTAGATTTCCAGCTAACTCCCTCTGGGACATCATTATCTTAGTCACATTTTAAATACTGTAGAGACTCCTCACTGGTCTTGTCCCAAGTATGTCAGAGACAGCTACCATTCATATATGCAAACACGAATAAATCCATCTGTAAGGTAAAAAAAAAAACTAAATAATCGGTTTACAGAAAGAACTATAGTAAGTATTTACAGAGAGGCAAAAAAAAAAGTCCTCAAATTTGAACTTTTTCCCATTGAACCCTAGTGAAGACAAGGACATCTTTCATATTAGATGAAGGAAGGCTCTCTCTCCAACCTGGTACAAGAGAAACAAGATTTTTTTTTTTCCCTAGAGACGGTGGAAATATCTTCTCAGAGGTATATCCTCAAATGCTGAGTGAAGGGAGCATTGGGGTTTTCAAAAGTAACATTAGAAATAGCTGCATTCTCCCCAGACTTGGTTCTAACCTTCCCCAGCTTGAGAGCTGATCAGAGAAATACAGAGATAATGTTTAAAACTTGTGGTGAGTTCTGCCATATATATTACTAATATAATTTCACATATAATGTAATTTGCACAAAACCATGAGCACAAATTCTGAGATTAACAAAAGACTGGAAGTTTAAGACAGTGCTATTTGAGTGAGCTTTCACTCACACCACAGGTAGGAGTGTGTATCACAAAAGAACAAGTCAGCCCCCTTGAACAGAGATTTGATGTTTGCCAAGCTCATTTGATTCAAGCCATGTGGGATCTGCAAAAAGCATAGGAATAATTGTCAGGTTCCTACCTGCCAAAGAAAAAAAAATTACTCATCATCTAACTCATTCAGTCTCCAAAGAAAAGGGACAAAAATTAAGAGTAATAAGATAAATTGAATCCTACAGGACAATAAAACAAAGTGTGTTCCATAATAACCCTTCTAGATTTAAGAAAAATGCATCAGAGATGCAAGTAGCTTGCACAGACATCAAGGAAAATCAATAAAACCCTGAAAAAAATCTAAAATCTGCCTTTGAACAAGGTTAATGCCTTTTTGATGCAATTGAAACCAACGTAACTTATTCTGGGATGTGTTATTCCCTTCCAGTTCTCAGTCACACTTTCATACTTTTCCCCCTTCTAAGAGATTGCTTGGAGGTTTTCCTCTCCTCACATGCAGAAGAATAAGGAGAAGTCTTACCTGTAGAGTCTTCCCTGTATCCCTAAAAAGATACCTCCCTGTACTGTTCCAATAGACAGGATTTTCTCTCTTTTGTTACCAGAGTCTTTTTTAGGAAGCAAGAATCTTTGATCAAGGTCATCTTGAAGAACTGATTGGTATGCTTTCTTGAAGTATATCAGATGACAGGGCAGTTGAGCTAGAAACTCTTATAAGGATTAACTCCTGGAACAGAAGGATTAAGTGAGGGAAAGCATCAAAATAGTCTTTGTGGCTGGAAAAAGCATGTGCTGATCCTCACACTGGATATAAAGCTCCTAGGGAAATCCTGGGCTCTCTACAATAATTCCTCAATAAGAAGATCTGGGAAGTTCCTCAGTTCTGATTCTATCATGCTATCTTTGTGCTCTGTAAGGCTATCAGATTCAAAAGGGCCAGTTCACAGGAGGTGAAATGTTTGAAGTTTTATCATGTTTACCCATATGATCTGCAGATTGTTCAGAAATGGGCCATAAAAATCTAATTCTTTGTAAGAGACATAAATTACACAATATTGGATGAGTTACTTTCCTCTTGGTCAGTCTTCCCACTAACAAAATAGCAATAACTGTCCTTCCCACTTTGTGCTTGACCATTGATCTCCTCAGAGGGAAAACATGATGTAATCAAGTGTTAGCGTTACACTGAAGCTGACTGCACCCATCAAAGACAACTACACCTCCATGCTTTCAGACTGTTACCTTTTTTTTATCTTCCCGTTACACAAACTCACTCTAAACTGCATAGTTCTCACTAAAATTGTAGTATAGTCAGCACAGATGCCCTGTGCTGTCTTACTACTCTTCCTTCATCATCTAAATTTCAAATGTACATGAGCACATTCCTCCCCATGGTTGGTCATAAACTAGTTTTTGCATTTTCAACCTCTAGAATCCACCTGATGTAGTAACAAGACCACACATTATGAGATCTGAAAGCAGAAAGGTTTTCAAAGGTATGTAATTAAATTATATATATCAGATCAAGTGACAAAAAAAATAGTCAACTTTTTGTGTAGCTACTACCACCAAAGGAATACAGCATCAGATACAATGGAGAAAGAACCAGGCAGGGAATACACCCAACCACATCTGATGTTTTCAAATATGCTGTATGTGAAGAAAATAATTCTAAGATTTCAGGTTTACCAGAACATTTGCAACATTTTTGTTGGCTCTCTTGGGAATGCAGAGCAGATGGGGAAGATTTCTGAAGTCTGGAAAAAAAATCCAATATTTGCTTACCTTAAAAACAGGGAAAAGAAGGAAATAGAATCTCAGACTGACCTTTTTTAACTTCTATTTCCAGTTACATGCTGCAGAAAAAAACCCAAGAAACAACAAACCAACAAATTAATTTAAGTATCTAGAAGAAAAACGTAAGACATAAGAAACTACTGAATTGTATTTTACAAAGGGAATGTCAAGGCTCATTTCTTTCTTTAATGGGTAAACATGAAGACAACAAACAGCAATGAAATATTTATCTTTAATTTTTGAAAGATTACTGTCAAGGCAGAATGTGTTTGTAGCTATTCAGGACATGGAAAGAGGGAATGTAAAACCAAAGTATCAGAGATTTGGTCAGACAACAGGTAAGAACTTGCAAGAAAATGCACTTAAACTGCTAAATGGAAGATACTGTGTTTATCATTGAAAGATTTTAATAACCCACATCTAGAAAATTATCTTCTAGAAAGTGATGTAAATAGAGGTGGTCATGTCTTGGAGCTGGAAAGAGGATAGATGGTCCCTTACAGGTGTTTTTAACTGAACCATAGAATGATTTGGGTTGGGAAAGACCTTAAAGATCATCTAGTTCCATCTTCCCTGTCATGGACAGGGACATCTTCCACTAGACAGGTTCCTCAAGGCCCCATCCAACTTGGTCTTGAATGTTTCCAGGGATAGGTTATCCACAACTTATCTGGGCAACCTGTTCCAGTGCTTCACCACCCTCAGAGTGAATAGTTTCCAATATCTAATCTAAATCTACCATCTTTCAGTTTAAATCAGTTATCCTTCACCCTATCCCTACACACCCTCATAAAGGTCCCTCTTCATCTTTCCAGTAGACACCTTTAGCTGCTGGAAGGCTGTTACAAGATCTCCCTTACATAAATAGAAGTCTTCAGAATGTTAACATTAAATTAGTCTATATTGAATATCTTGTCAATAGTTAAACACCAACAGCTCCCATTCTCCATTCCACTTTCTGACAATACATTCACTACATATTTTCATCTTAAGGTAAGCATTTTAGGCAGCTCTAGAAGGCAAATCTATATAATGTGCTCTGACCATAATAGCAACTTAGATGGAGATGTCTAACTTTAAAAGGTTATCAGCAATAGCCAACAAATCCTATCTTCTGTGTAGAAATATGAAAGAGTATGTGCAGGAAAAAACAGGAGTAAAATATCATGAGTAGATAGTAGAAGAATGAAAATCCTTTGATGCTGGCAGGAAGATTAAATATAAACAAGAGTTAGAGCTTCTGTTATTCTACTTCTCACATAAAATACAAAGGAACTTCCTGAAGTATATTACACAATCACAAGGGGTTCAGAAACTGGTTATGAGAATGATCAGGGTCCTGGAATAAAAAAATTCATAAAAAGAGATTGAAAGATTGTATGATTGTTTACAGAAGAGATGAATACAAGCAGTTATGATGAAAATATATTAAATTTTGAGAAGTTCACTTCTTATTCTTCATTTTGCCATCTCTGAAAACTAGAGAAATTTCCATAAAATTCTCCAGATAATAAATGTCATTAAGGGAAGTGCTTGTTCTCAAAATATGTAAACCAGTTTTGGAACCCACTGCCAAAGTGTGGTATTCATGATATCTGAAAAAAAATATTAAATATTTGCAGCCTAGGCTAATGACAGCTACAGTAATTGTTGCTCTGGTTTACATCTGAAAAACATTATTTTCCCTAAGTGAAAAAACATTTCTGTCTAAGAATACTTGAAGTGCAGCACAGTTACAGTGGATTTCACAGGTAGATTTGCGTGATGACAATCTGTGTGCAGAGGGGCATTATGGGCAAATCAAAATGTAGCTTGTTTTTTTGCTTTTCCCTGCTGACACTACCACTGTGTGAAACAATCCTGGCCAAGTTCAACATCAGTTTGATCTGGAACGCTGACCTATCTGCCACTCAAAGCAATATCTTTCTTGCTTTCACATTTTATGCCTACAGAACTGTCATAGGATAGGAAAATGTTATTAATTTCATCTATTCATATTCTTCTTCTGATTACACTCGAAGAATAAGTAAGCAGACAAAATTTGTTCAGGTACCCAAAATGAAAGTGAATGAAAATAAGCAGCTCCACAGAGCTCTTTTTTACTACTGAAAACCATCTTTCATGGGATGAAGATCCTTTCTAAGCTGCCTCTGTCTCCCATAGCTATCAGAGTCCCAGTGCATCCTCTATTTCTCTCATATTTTGATTGATGTTTTTGGGCAAGGAAAAACTTGAATCAAATGAACTGATAATAGAAAATTTAACGGCTACTGGCACTGCTAAGTGTGTACTTTCACAATAGCAAAATCAATGTTGATAAACTGATTTGATCCCTGACATTCAAACTAGGGGTATTCCTATCACCACTGCCTTGTTCCTGGTTTCAGGTAAACTCACTTATTCTGTAAACTTTATTCACTCATCAGGATAAAACATTAGGCAATGAAAATTAATCATTTTTCCTCTTCTTCAACAGTGGCCAGCTCCCCTTGGATAGTTGTGGTGCAGTGCTCCTTAGGGGTGTGGGTGTTTTTGCCCGCCTGGTACCACTACTGACAAATTATGAGCACAAACATCTGACAGCAGTGAGTGAGGAGGGTGGGACAGGGATTCTGGTGAAATAGAGGTCCTGTTGATATCACAAAGATTGAACACAAAGAAAAAAAAAAGATTACTTTTTTTTTCCATGGTGATACAAAGAAACAGAGACGTCTGCCTGGTACCCAGCAGAAGGAATGGTCATGGGAATTGAGCACACATTTATAAGCCAGGAGTATTTTTAAAAAAGGAGGAACATTCCTTCCACATCTGACCACCAACAGCCAAGCAAGCTGCCGCTCGAGTGAGATCAGCTCAAATGTTTACACCCTTGTTTGAACAAGCTATGCACTGCATTAGGGCAAGGCAATAAGTGATGCAATTATACATTGATGGTGTGGAATCAAGCCCTGCAGCTCTCTGTAGTGATTTATATTGCACTGATTGAATTACATTCATCTACAAGATTATGGAATAATTAATAACATTATTCAATAAGTGAATGAATGTAATAGTCAGGAAGGCTTGTAGATGAATGGCTAGAAACTTTAACCTGGGTAATTAATGAAAAGCAAGATGATCATTACACGGAAACATTTCAAAATCACAGTACTTGAGTGTTTAGAATAATTTTGGCAAAAGATCCTGCTATAAAGCCATCAGAATTTGGACTGAAGCTCAAACTAAACTTCTAAGAGCATGAACCCAGTTGTAAACACCATTTTCCTTAAGAATAAAATTGCTGAGATTAGAGGATTTTTTCACTTTGATTTTGGACTTTTAAGCTTTGTTACTGAAGGATTTGGATAAATCTCTAGGAAAGAACAAGAACTACTTCACAACAAGAAACACTTCAGAATTCCAGTTGCCGTTTCACCTTGAGAAGCTACTTCATCACAGGAAAATGTGTATGAGATGAATCATTAGAGAAGGTTATCCTTTATTTTATGGACTCTTAGGACAGAGAACTAGAAGAGCTGAACAGTCTGAAAATAACAACTAATGCCACAGCAGAAAAATTCACAGTTTTACTACAAAGTTCATAGTTCCATATTTTCCATTTAACTTCAGCCTTTGCAGTAATAAATACATGGGGAAAAAAAAAAATCTGTCTGGGAAAAAAAATTTAAATAATAAAAATTCTTATGAAAAAGGCTTGATGAATTTTTAGTAATAAGCTGTGGGCATCTGAAAACTAGAGCTGGACAGTCTGCTTTGGGATAAACTTACCCCAGGGTTTCAATAACACTATTCAAAAAAAACCCAAAACAGTCTGAAACCTATGACCATTTACTCTGAACTCCAACATTAAAGACATATTACAGCCACATTTGTACCAGGACCATTACTCAACTAATTTATTTTCCTCCTTTTTTTTCTCTTACATGAAATTAATCAGAGCCTCAATGCACCTTTTACTACTTGTAGCAAACACCTGGAGGGCAGATAGTGTAATGACAGAAGAGAACTAAGCTCCTGCAGCTGCAAAGTTTACTTTAAATCCACACACTATGCTGCTCTATAGGTTTGCTTTTGTCAGTCCTGCACCCCTATATTTTGTGTTCTGATCAGAGCACCCTTACATGGTCACGATGGAAGGGCATCAAACATTAGAGGTTATTCATGTTTTTGAAAGAAAGGAAGACTGAAAATTATCTTATGCTGATAATAATGAAACAATTAAAACAGCGTTTCTGAAAGGCTAGAAAATAGTGTCTTATAAATAGGATGTGTTATTTTTATGCACTAGTTCTTCACTATTAGACAAGTAACAGAAATTACTATTTTAAAGGGAATTGAGTCTGAGCTGGAAATCCTACTTCCAGCCTAGAACTCAGAATATTTCAACAACTTTATCACTTTCACTTCTCCTTCCTCTGCCTCCAGCAAGAATTGTGCACTGAATATCATTGAAAGATCTGACAAATTATGAGTTAACTTACCTGCACTAAGCATTTAGCCTCATGTTGGTAATTTTAATTTTTTTATTTAACAGAAGTTGTTTTCCTTCTCTCTTGCCTCCAGCATTAGCCCTGAAAGAACATGTATGTACTACTAAAAACTCAACCTCAAGTAATTGCCTCTTACAAAAAAAAAAAAAATTTAAACTAAAAGTGCTTAGTAACAGCTGATATAAAAAAGAATTGATAATATGATGAAAAACAACAAAACAAACTTCATCTGTTCCTTTGCTTCTTCCACTTCAAACCATTTGATAAGAACTAAAATACATTACAAAGCCCATAGAACCTATTTATAAAATAAAGCCCCACTGGGAGGAGCTCCACTAATTAACAATTAAGTCAGGTCATTCTATATAAGTATATAGAGTACCTAGAGCTGTTTGCATTTTCTTTTTGTGGAGTACCTTTCAGCTGCCTGGGGGAAGGGGGTGTTTGAGGATAAGCAGAAAAGTAATAGCTCTGTTCAAGGCTTTGTTTGAACTAAAATTCCTAAAAAAATCAAGCATTTGTAATTATTAAATATTAGCTTTTTAGTATGGTGTTTTATTTTCTTTTATATTAATTGAGGAAAATAGAAAGGGGATAGTATATATTATAAATGTAACTTGTTAGGTTGGTTAATAACTACAAATTTTCTGTTAGTATATTACCTTTAATTTGATTTTATCAGTCAACTATATCTTCTTTTTATCACCCAAGTTTTTGATATATGAAAATATATTCTAATCTATCTGAATTTATTCTAACCCCTAGTTCATCTTGCAGTAACCTGTGCAGTATTAAATGGCTTGTAATTTATTATCTTCTTTCACAAATAACATCCCTTAGCTGAGTGCTCTCCTATTTGGATATTCAGTTTTGCTGTCCTGAATCTCAGAGCATGAATTTTCTCTGGTTGCTTACAATGTATGAGAGGGTACAGTGCTTGTGTGGGATGTTTTCAGCTGGTGTTAAAATCCTCTAGGGACTTCTAGGTTTTACACTTCATAAGAAGACCTTGGGAGACAAAGGAAGAAGAAAATAGGTCTCTTCTCACATTTGAGTCATTAGGGGTTTTTTTCCTCTCTCATACAACTTCTGTTGGTCACGATGACCTTTTCTAGTTACTATAGTAGAGAAATTAGTATCTGTTAGTATTACAAGATTCTAGTCTAGAAAGAATTCTTTTAAGATGGGAGGGAAATATCTTGCTGTGTCTTTTTTTATCTCCTGTTAGTATGGTGAAAAAAAAGCTGCAAAATAACTTTCTGTAAATACAAGAAAAAAATACTGAACTTCAAGTTATTTCAACTACAGTTAAATCAAAAAGATTATTTTTCATCCAATTGACTTGTTGCAGGTGTCTCCAGCAGCCTCTTTGTTAGGTGTGCTCCTTCCTTGAACACTTTATCTGAGGTTGCATCCACAGTGAAGTTACAGACAGATGCATTTTTGCTAATTTGAAAAATGCTTTAAAGCTGCTGTCTTCCTCCAGCATAAATATTTTCACCTTCTCTGAGACAAGACACTAACAAATTCTAGTTTACTTTTCAAAAATAAAAATGCCGCTGATCTCTTTAGCTAAACTTCCATTCCAGCCATCTGCCAGTATAGTTTAAGACTCTTATATGAACTGTCATGTGTGTTGCACTGTCTACCATTTCTTCTAGGTTCTGAGGGAACTCCCCCAAACATCAGACTGGAGAGCAAATTGAGCAGACTTGGGAGAAATATAGAATTATTTTTTTTCTCAAGGTGCTATTGAGCAGTACTAAACGTGCTGGCAGTAACAATTAAAATAGTCATTATCCTAAAATTTAACTTTATATTTCACATTCCACTCTTAGTTGACTGAAAAAAAAGATAAACATACCAGATAATTTCTAAAGGACTTGGTTAATAACAGTCTTCCTCTCATACAGGTTTTCCTCAGTATTAATAAGAGTGAGGGAAAAGCATAAAGTAAGTTTTCTCCCTGCTGCCTCTAGGTACTGAACTTGGTAGCGTCCTGCCTCTTAGATAAGATTACCTGGAATACAGCGTTCAACTCTGGAGTCGCCACCATCAGAAAAACATGAGCCTGTTTGAGCAGGTCCAGAGGAGGCCACGATGATCAACAGACTGGAGCACCTTCCCTATGAGGACAAACCAAGAGAGCTGGTGTTGTTCAGCCTGAAGAAGAGAAGGCTGAGGGGAGACTTACTGCAGCCTTTCAGTACTTCAAGGGATGCTTAAAAGAAAGCTGGGGAGGAACATTTTACAAGGGCATGTAGTGATAGGACAAGGAGTAATGATTTTAAACTGAGGCAGGGTAGATTTTGATTAAATGTAAGGAAGAAATTCCTCACTGTGTGGGTGGTGAGACACTGGAACATGTTGTCCAGGGAAGCTGTGGATGTTCCATCACTGGATGTGTTCAAGGACAGGTTGTATGGGGCTTTGAGCAACCTGGTGTGTCCCTGCCCATGGCAGAGGTGTTGGAACTAGATGATCTTTTAAGGTCCCTTCCAACCCAAACCATTCTATGATTAAATATGAATATATTTATATTCATATTAAATATGGAGGAGCCTGGGTTTGTAGAGTTATACTGAACATAGACTCTGAAAACACTCTCCTATCAAGTTTGCCTGGAGATTAGAGAAAAATAACACTCGGGTGACTTGGTGTTTTGTGCTGGACAGTTCTGCCCTACTGCCATTGAAATAGCTTTTACTGCGTGTGCAGAAAGGAGTTCAACTTTCATCTTGTGGACACAGATGAGTCTCCAAAGCCATAGACAAGTGGGTAGTTAACATTGGGATCACAAGTTTCAATATTCTATGAAATTGAGACACCTGAGTCCCACTTCAGACGTTGTTTCCAAGTCAATCTCATTAGTGCTTTTTTCCCACTGATAGCTGGGAAAAGATTTGACCTGTATTCTGCTTAAACAAGCATCCTATATTCCAGGTGTATTTTTCATTCATATTTATATTCAGTTTAAAACTGTCTTGGGAACTGAATACAGAGGTGAGAGTAAGGTTATTTCTTACTAAGGTTTTAATTGGCTGCTGATTCATCTGAACACACAAGCTGGTGCATTCCCTGTGGATTACTGGTTTGTTGAACTGGACCTTAAATTCTCCAAGGAAATCTGCAAGGGGTGTTGTTGATCAGACTGAAGACACTACTGGCCATCTTGTGATCTGGAGTCTTGCTAATTGCTGCCTCTTGATGATGGTTGCAAACCTTGTTTGTTTGTCTGTCAGCACAGCTCCTAAAACAAGATTCGGTTGGCTACGTTTGTGGAAGATGGGTGACAGACAGTGGGGAAACAGATGGTTTGTAGAAAGAAGTTGCCACCGTTTGGGATTAGAAAGTAGACCTGAGGTACTCCTTTAGTAGAAATTCTCCCGGGACCTGAAATACGCTAACACTCAAATCCAATTTCCCACCTTCTGCAAGAGATAGAGGCTGGATTTATGCTAGCAATATTTTCTTTATAAATAAGGTATTTACCCAAAATTCTTGTAATTGTTGTATATATTTGTCTTGAGTTGTGGGGATGTGGTGGGGGGAGAGTATTTCTCTTGTGTGTTTTGATGCCTCCTTCCCATTCTGCATTTGATTACTTCTATCTTAAGCCCCTATCCCACACCACCACCCATAGAATCATGGAGTGGTTTGTGTTGGAAGGGACCTTAAATATCATCTTGTTACAACACCCCCTGCCACAGAGGAAATTATTTATGACGGGAGTGGTGAAACACTGACTCAGATTGCCCAGAGAGGTGGTAGAAGCACCATCCCTGGAAGCATTCCAGGTCAGGCTGGACAGGGCTCTGAGCAACCTGTTCTAGATGTACCTGCTCATTAGAAGGGTTTGTACTAGATGACATTTAAAGGTCCACTCAACCCAAAGCATTCTGCGATTCTATCATTCTATAGTTTAAAAGCCTTCTCATAACACACACAAAGGGATTTCCTGGTGATTTAGTCTGTGCAGGAATTTGGGACCTGTTTGTCCCATAACAAAACATGTCTGAATTGCAGGTCCTTGTTTTGCTCCATCCAAAAGGAATCTATTTCCATAACCAGGGTTAATCAACAGCATCAGTAGAGGCTTTGAAGCAGAGTTTAAATTTTTCATGTAGTTCATTGTAACAGACATAGCCCAGAGTTGAACGTCAATGTCAGTGACATGAAGTTAGAACGGTGATTATGTCAGGCTACAAACACAGACTTTTCAAGTCGATGTTGATCTTTGCAACTCCAAACACTTGGAAAAGATTTAAATAAAAACCAATAGTCCTCTATCCTATGAGAAACTCTCTTCCAAAACAAGCCATCCCTACCCATTCATCCTTGAACTACTGTGTGGTGGGATGAATACCTTCTCCCTTGGGGAACAATGTTAGTGATACCTTCTGGAAGCACTTTAAATCTCCAACCAATTATAAATAATTCTTTTAAGCCCTTGGATTTACTTGAGTGAGATGCTGAAACCCTTGATGTAGGCAGTGTGCTGGACAAAGTAAACCAGCCACAGGCATTAAGCTGATTCCTGTGATAGTCACAGGCTTGCAGAATAACATAGGTTAGAAAAGACCTTTGCATATTATCTGATCCCCACACACAAAACCAAAACTCTTCAAAATCACTTGCTCAGTGAGTTTGTACAGTCTTGAACAATATAGACTCCACTGCTGCTGGATGGGCTTTTCCTTGTGACCATCCCCATTGCAAAGAACTTTTTCCTTCCAACAAATGAGGGTTTCCCTTACTGATACTGGCTCCTGTCAGCTCATGTCTCCAGAGTGTGAAGGATCCTTTGAATCATAGCCACTTGATGATCTAGGGATATCTTATATTCAAAAAGAAGGAAAAAAAAAAGAAAAAAAAAAAAGGAAAAAAAAAAAAAAAAGACAGTTCACTGTCTTTTGTCACTGATGTGTTTTCCCACACTTGCAAGGTGCTGCCTGAAAAGTGCAGAGGGAATGGTTCTAGTGCACATCTATGACCAAAAACTATCAGGAGGAGTGCTAAAACTTTCAGTGAGTACCTTTTATCACAGAAGACCTTCTATATTTTCACAAGAGTCCTGTTATCCTTTTCTTGTTCCTGAAGATGGGGCACTGCTCTACCATGACCTTCTTAAGGATGTCACCATCTGGACATATAAAATAACATGATCTCAATGGTTCAATACCGATGCTTTTTTTTTTTAAACAGTCTTGCAAACCACTTAAGAGACTATGAATCACTGTCAGGAAGCTAACGGTGATCCAGCACAGATTCAGCAGCAACCCCAGGGATCGGTTGAACAAGGATGGGCTGGTGTCTGAGCCTAAGCTTACATGGGGCTCCTGAACTCAGAGTCAGAGGGTTTGAGGGGGACCTTATGGGAGACTGGCCCAGGAACTCAAGCCTGTGGGTGCTCTTGAGGCCCTGCCCAGCTGTAGACATGCACATACTATGATTAAGCAGGCAATGGAAATGTTATTGCACAAATCCTTTGAGGTTCTTACAGAAAACAGTCTTAATTGTCCCACTTCTGGTAGAGGTGAATCTCTTTATTTGAAAGAAAATAGCTGTCCTTGGTAGTAAAATGACAAATCTCAGTGATTTCAGAGACCCTGCAACTCTTCTCCATAGCCTTGTTCAGTTCTGGGGTGCCCCAGAATCTTGACTGTCTTGACAGATAGAGCATGGCTGTATGGGTGGCACATGGGTGTCTCATCCGACTTGTTGGACAACAAGGGAACTGAGTCTTTGTAATCCCCCCAAAAGAGCACAGGCTGAAAAACTGATCCCTGCCTGACAGGACTGCAATGACAGTGAGGTCACCATGACACTAGCTCAGAGGAAAAATGCCAAAAAATTTATTGATTTTCCCTAACAACCATCAGTAAGTATTGTGGATAAAAGTATTTTGGCACAGGTGGTGTTTCCTGACCAACTCCTTTGGATCAAAACTAGGAAAAAGGTCAAAAGAAAAGGGAAGAAAGAGAGAGAGAGAGAAGATGAGAGGTTTCGCTGTTGTCTTGAGTTGGTATCTTGATCTGCAAGTGGAGGGTCAACAAAGGTAAGTGTGTGTGTGTGTGTTCACCATTATATAGTCTGTTCAGTTCGGGACCACCCTTGGGGTGGCAATGGCTTCATAGTCGGATGTTTCAGCAAGTTCTGGAAGGGAGTCAGGGGTGATGGTGAATGTCTTGGGTGGTCGATTCTTTTGGGTGCCCCCATAAATTGCCAGCCTGAGGTTTGAACCTGTGGCAAACTAAGGTCTTCAACTACTAAAGGAAACAGAGGAAGAGAGCTCACTGCTCTGCCTCTGCAGGGCCCAATCTGTCTCTCACCTCAATGTTTCTGCTTTTGTCACATTTCCAGTCTCTGCCCAAGCTGTTTGCAACCTTTCCAGCTGGAGCTGTTTGAGACAAAACTTGACAATGGGACATATTATCTTGATGTTTACCCTCATGGCAACTGTGGGGAAAGTGTCCTTGTGGAGGGAGTGGTTTAATTTTTCCCAGCCCCAAGGAGATCATCAGCATGCCCAGCTTCTCAAAAATAACTACAGGGTGCCTAATTGGCAGGGTATTGTTTTCTGATGAAGTCACAGATCCTCATGGTCATAACCCCATGTCAGGGCCAGCTCTCTCCTAAGAGGTGAAGAGCAAGCTTCTTTCCCACAGTTATTTGCTGATGGAGGCAAAAGCTTCTGTCAGGGCGTGTGATGCTTTCTAAATGTCAGAGATGTTAATGCCTGGAAAAAGAAATCTCTTCTCATGAGCAGGGGTCTGCTTTCACACCATCTGCAGATCTTTCTCTCCCTTGCTCCTTATGTAGAAACCACAGAGGAGGGATGTCAAACGGAACGTACCCCAGATTCACAGCCGCTGCAATGTAAACACTTGTCAAACAGGGCAGAGAACTGAAATACAGTCAAGGGCTTTGTGCTCTGTTTGTTTACTCCGAGGCCACATGCCAAGCAGTTCAATAACACTGAGGAACCCAAACCATCAGCTCTATAAACCCCAGCGTGACCTGTTGCTGGACTTGCTCTTTCAAAGGTAGAAAACTGTCAAACTCCTGAATTCACCTAAATGAGCATGTTTTCACTAATTTTAACTATTTTTTTCCATGAGAGCAAGTTGAATTTTCTGGTTTAAAATGAATCTAGGAACAGCACCTGAAATAACTGATTTATTTTTTTTAACAAAAATAATTCAGTGATTAAATCAGGTTGGTGATGAAAATTCTAACTTCTGTGAATGAAATGAAACCTTCCTATAGACCGTCAAAAATGGACTGTTTGTCAGACTTCCAGCTGTATTCCACCAAGTAACAGACTTTCAAGGGAAACACAGTTTCTCTCATAGAACAAGATGACCTTACAGTAGTTAATTCCTGGGTGCAAAAACTGTGAAGGTTTCTCTCTTTGCCATACAATACTTAAGCAAGCGTTAAATCCAGGCTTATTATTAATTATCTTCTCTCTTCTTGTCTGGACTGCAACTAATTCTAGAAATGTGGTTGTGCTTGTAGGTCTCATGATATCTGGAGTCCAAGTCTTGGCTCCCAGGCTGATCTGACTTCAGTTCTAATGTTGGGTTGTTCCAAAATTCCACAGTGTACAATTAGTAGTATACAATTAAACTCTTGAGAAATAAGAAAAGATAAAAAACAGGGCCTTAGGGTCAGAGGGCAAGTGAAAAGAATCCTGCATTTTCATCCCTTAATATCCTGCCACTAAAACTGAGACACTTTTAATAACATTGCTTGTTTTCAGTTAAAAAGGCTGGCAATAGCTCATCCTTCCCGTTGTCCCGAATCTTCGTTCACATGTATTTTGAGATACCTTTCCCCAAATGAGATGGGATTGATTTTTAACTTGCACCCTCTGGTGGCACTAAGAACAACTATATTCAGTGGCTGGTGCTTGACAAGGTTGTTCTCTGATGCAGCTGATATTATAGATTGCTGCCTTCCTACCTACAGGCTTACACACTCCAGGGAGCTTTTGAGCTGGAGCTAGGGTCAAAGAGAGATAAACACAAGACAATGTACTACATCCATAGGCTTAAATTCTCTATGGCCCTATCTCCATTAGAAAGAGATTGGGGAAGCCCGTGAATCACCAAAAAAAGATGCTGAAATGTAAGCAAGATGTATCTTTGCCTCTCCAGCTACAGATCAATTTTATGAAAGAAACTGGGAAGTGAAGTTGCATTGACTTCAGAGTTCGTTGTACACCCTTTGCTTAGAAGGAATTTTTTTTTTTTTTCCTGACTCCAGTGGGATATATTTTTTTACTTTGCTTTTAGAGAGGAATGTAATTGATTTGCAGTTTTAAACAAACACTGCACATGCGTGCCAAGTGTGATTCACTGGATGTGAATCTTGGTTGACAATTGCTCTGACAAAAACAATGAATAAATATATACACCTTCCACATAACATTTTGGTGAAATATTTTTACTTTATGGAAGCAGCAGTCTGTAGTGACTCTGCACATCAGTCAGCATTTAAAAAACTTTCTCCACACTCAGCTGCGAGTACAGATAAAAAATATTTTGCTGGAGCTGGGTAAAGCCCATGTGGGTTAGGAGTCAGATTTGCCTTTGCAACACAAGAGTTCAACAGGGCTTCACTTAATCTGTTACTGGATTTTTTAACCCAGCCTTGGCTCCACTGCAGCCAAGCAGTCTGTGTACCTTACCTGTTTTTACTGCAGTCAGCAATTGCTGTCAGTATTGCTGATTACTCTCAAGGAATCTCCACGCAGACTTCCAGCAGTGCCCATGCCAGACCAGCATCACTTTGGCCTTGGGTTCTCCTCAACAGTTATCAACCCTTCTCAGACACCACCAAGTGTGATGAGAAATGGAAAGGAGTGGCTAGGTTTGTGGTGGCTTGCTTAATTGGTTATCCTTATTAAAGCGACCTGAAGCAGCTTCGAACATCATTATCACATTGTTTGACTTCCCTTGCAAAGCAAGGTTACACATAGAATCATAGATCATAGAATGCTTTGGGTTGAAAGGAACCTTTAGAGGTCATCTAGTCCACGCACCCTGCAGTGAGCGTCTGCCTTTATTCTTACCACTTTTCATCTATTACTAGTTTCCTCATAGAACTTCTACCAGGCAGAGCAGACATCAGTCCTCCTTTCATTATGACTTGAGAAATGCTTGATTTGCTCCTGTGTGAGCATCTCAGAAATAGAAGGGTTTATTGCCCTCATTAAGGGAAAAGGCAAACTTGAAAGTCAAAAACATATGGAGTTTCTGGTTTATTGCGATAAAAATGCAGGGAGCTGTGAATTTCTTTTCACATATGTGGGGGGATTTCTACTGTTCAGTTTTCAGTTTTATTTTGCCAGAATAACATATTCAGAATTATTTTCCCCTAAGAAAAGATGGACAAAGTCAGAAGGAGAAATCTGGCCATTTTTCTCTTTTCAGATAAGCAGCTATGCAAAATGGGTGGAAGATGCATGAAGTAGTATATTTATGGTTCTTTAGGCACTGAAGCATAGACATTAGCTTATAGATTTGCCCACGTAGTTTTGTGGAACAAAACAAGTTAAATAACATTTGATGACATATCCCTACTATCTGTTTAAAAAATACTTAACTCAGAAGACCCAAATTTGAATTTCTTTCTGTTGGGCAAAGTTAAAACTGTCTGGAATTTTCTGTAATCACTGCCCTGTGTCAGATCCGTCTGGTGGAAAGCTCCAGTGCTTTCCTGTAACAAAACCATACCTTGTGTTTGGGCTCTTGGCACAAGCTCCCTCCTTCTTTGCAAACTGGAAAGGGTACAGCTGCTGCCTTCACAGAAGGTGAAAAACTAGGGCATCCGAGGAGGAGAAGAAACACTTATGATCGCTAAATATTGCCTGGGACAAGTCCGACCCTGTTGTTTTCACACACTTGCTGTGTGGTGGACAAGATATTACTTTTCCAATCAGCTGATCTTTGTTCTCCATTTCTTTGATGCCCAGGATCAAGGGTACAAGAATACAGGCCACTGATCCTGAACTGGATTAGCTGCTACTCTCTGTTGGACCTGTGCTTTCAACATAGAAATTACTACAGAAACATCAAATACTAAAGAAAATCAGGCTTCTGAGTTCAGGCTAGGTCTAGAAAACTAGGTGTGTCTATATATGTGTATTTTATTTTCGTATCACTCTGTAAGAGTGAACTCCATAGAAATGCTCATGGAGATATGAATACATTTGCATCGATTAAATGGGCTCACAGTCATGTGAAGGTGAAAAACATTAGTTAGCTAGTTCTGTTGGATAGTAGGACACAGAGATTCTTCCCTGACCAGTCCAGTGAGATGAGGGATTGCCCTTTCTTCTAATCACCTCGTATCAACTTCTATACATCCCCAAAATTCTCTGTTCCAACCCCAAATCCTCTTTTTCTCTGCATCCCATAAGTGGAAAAATACATCTTATCTTGTACAGCACTCTGGAGAGTTTCCACAGTTGACTCACTGTGGTGGGTTTCACAAGAAGGACAATGATCTAATTGCTCTCCTTTGGTGGTCGTGGGAGTCACCGATTTGGCACGGTCTGTTCTTCCCTGTGTCGGTGGGTGCCTCCACCCAGCACCCTTCCTCTGATCCTTCCAGGCCTTTGTTTAGTTTGACTTACCTCTACTAAGGTAGTACCTAAAGTAGTCTATGAATAAATAGCCATTCATTAAGGGACACATTTGCACTGTGTGAAAGTTGTAAACATTATTAAAAACAATTTCTTAATGCATATGCAGAGGAGGGTGGAATAAAGGTTTCCTGGACAAATCTTAATGCTCCTTATTATTGATTTTTTTTTTTCTATAACCCCCACTGTACGTGAAAATTTTCTCCTGATGCTCAAACGCATTAGCATGTCATCCAGGGCTCATTATTATTACGTTTTTTACCCGTTTCATAAATACAAGCAATTTTTCTTTTTTTCCAAAAGCTTTAGTTAGCTCTCAGGGAGGAAAGGGGTGGTGTTTCTTGAAGCGCAGAAGGAACCTGAAAGCCTATTGAATGAAAGATATTCAAAGGCATTATTTTTAATAAGTAAATAATCTTATATATGCCTGAATCCTAAAAACAGAATTAAATTGTTTTTCGACACTAAGCTTCAGCAATATAGTTTAATTCTAAGAAAGACAAAAAATATCAGTCTTGTTGCATGAATGACTCTATCGCTGAACTGGCAGGAACATTGTGAGCACTGGTAGAAATAGGCAAAAGAGACAGGAAAAGCCTGTGAGATTTAAGTGTGAAGAAATGGTGATGGCAGCCTTGACTGACTTTTGACAGATATGCCACTTGTCACTTTCCTGTCAGTGGAGGCATCAAGACCTCTTTACACAGAGCCCTGTTCATGTCTTGTTGCACAGAAACAAATTTTCCTACCATCTGTTCATCAAAAGAAAAAGAAAAAAATAACCCAAACAAACAACAAGCAAACAAACCAACCCCAAAAAGCCCCTGGATAACCTTTTTTTTCCAGTGGTCTAAAAGCATACGAGGTTTCCAACAAGCCACAGAATCAATAAAGCTGTAAATAGTTAGACGAAACAATGTGTTCCATTAGACCAGCTAGAACACCTTTCAGCTTTTCCTATTTTCAGGCTCGTTTCTTCTGGTTTTGCTCAAATTGTTGTAGTTATTTTCCCTTGTCCTCCTGTAAAAGTGCCTATATCTGCATCCAAGGAGGTAATAAGTTGCTCAGCTCTCAGCAGTGGTAATCTTTTTAATAACATGTAATGTTCAGTGCAGAAAGTGTTAGGAGGGACTTCCAGGCACATAACTGCATAGTTATGTATTTAACAGTGGTGAGCACAAAAATTATTAAGATTTCATATGTTGGGTCCTTTTCACAAATACTTATTTGTGAGACCTCCTGATAGGTGAAAAAAAAACAAGCCTAAACTTTCAGGTTTTTCATTTTTACTATTTTTTTTTTCTTTCTCCTATTTATACAGTTGAGCAAGTGGAACTGGAGCAGTCAACTGCTGGCAAGCTAAACTTTTGTTTCCAGTAGTGATAAATAGGGCACTTAACCTTTCAGTATAAATGTGCTTCAGTCTGGACAGCCTCACTTGGAACAGGACTTCTGGTTTTGGTTTTTTGTTTGTTTTTTTTTATTTATTTCAAGTTAGACTGTAGGTTTAACCTCTTCAGAAAAAAATTACTTGTCTGTTCTTGATGTCGGAGCAGAGACCATAGGATAATTTAGGTTTAGAGGGACCATGGGATGTCACTGATCCAACCTTCTGCTCAAAGCAGGGTCAACACTGAATTTAGAGCAGGCTGCTCAGGGTTTTCTCCAGTGTGATCTTGAAAGTCTCCACAGATGGAGATTGCAAAACACTTCTGAGAAACAACTTTTTTTACATTAATTTATAATAGCAAGTACCATGTAATGGACATCAATAACCTTTATTAGAATATGAAAAAAACAAAGCAACTAAGGTCACGCAGGTACATGTTGTTTCAATGACACCAGTTTTTAAACAATTGACTCATAATAGTAAGAAATATAAATGGCTGTTAATTTTCTTCTTAAAGGTTTATCCATAAAATGGGATAAATGTCTCTGGATTCCTAAAAAAGATTCTTTGCTGCTTTTAATCAGCAGAGAATATTATAGAAAAATAGAAATGTTTATTTCTCTTCCACTAACTTTTCTGTGTGAAACTGTTTGGATTAACAGTAAATGTTTTTTCAATGAAAAGTGATGGGTCATGCCTGAACTGGTTAATAAATGTTCAATACTAAAAGTGGTGGAACAAGAATATAGTCTTGCATTTTGGAAAACTGAGACGAACATTTTTATCAATTTAATTCTACCTCCAATAAGGTGTACAAATAGAAAGTTCTTCAGACAAATAAGGTTGTATAGGAAGCTTTAGCTATACAGCAAAATGTCAGTATGAGCTCCTTGATTTTACAGCAAAAGATTCATTAAGCACAGTTACAGTGTCATTCTTAAAAAGCTAATTACTACCCTACAGAAATTTACTTTTTGCATGAGCTGAGGAGCTTATTCAATACTCCTAAAGGGCTTGGTTTGGGTTTTTTTTTTTTTTTTTTTCATTCGTTTGTCTGTTTTCTTTGGGTTTTTTTTAATTGAGTTTTTGAATTTGTTTACAGGATATTGCATAGCAGTTAGGCTTATTTTTCTCTATTATTTCTTCAGGTATTTTGTTGCTCATGTCGGTATTGCAAGGTCACTTTTTCTACCCTACTCTTCACAGGGGGCAGAAAACACAATGGTTTGATATAAAGCTGAAAAAAACCTCCAGGCTTATTCAGCCCTGTCATTCATTCCTCTAATGAAACCATGGCATACAACCATGTCCAGAAATATAGCAAATTTCCCCATGGTCAAAAGTGTTAAGGTGATTGTCCCAACTGCTCTTTTAAAAAATTGTTTGGAATCTTACTCGTTCAGCTGGCATAAAAGCTTTTAATTTCTGGCCCAACTCAGAGCAAGTTTATTTTATCTGGTCTTGTACCAACTTTGCCCTTAACTTCGTTTCTTCATTCCTGATATTTAGTTAGTCACTGCATATTTCATAGGCAGTGATGTATGTCATGTACTTAAAATTAATGGTAGGACTTTTTGACTGTCACTTAGTATGTGAATTTTAAAGAGGCTCATATCTGACCTGGAGAGTGGTTTTGAAGTTAAGTGGGATGGATTGCTCTGCAGAAGTATCATCATATTCTCCTTGCCTTGCTGGTGACAGAAGCAGCTCATATTGCTCTGATAACTTCAATCTGGATGTTAACTATATAAAGGAAATTGAAAGGACACATTCTTAACAAATCAAACTCCTTTGGCTGCCTTTGTCAGCAACAAAAACTTTCCTAAATGCAGAGAACATCAGAAGGTGTTCAATACTTCAAACCAGGTCTCCTCACAGTCCTGCAAGAACTTCACTAATTCTGTTCAGTGATTTTACTTTTCAGCTCAGTCTCTGAGTCACTGCACTGTCTGAAGTTACTGGCAGCTTTTTGCAGGCAGTCTCTGCTCCCAGCAGTGATAAAGCTCCATGTTCAGAGTTACTACCAAGGGTTGGGGTGTGCAGAAAGGCTCTTCTGTAGACTTGTTCCTGTGCAGACCAAGGTCACTACTCAGTCTTGTGCACCATGCTGGGGAAGGCTGCACGTGTGGAGAGGAGAAGCCAGGATGGGTGACTCCAAGCTGATGAATGGGAAACTCCATCCCATATGCATCATAATCAGTACAAAGCTGAGGGATCACAAGGGTCAAGTTCATCTTCAATGTCCAGTGTCCTAGAAGGACTGTGTTTTGCCTTTGATCCCAATCCGTGTGTTCCTGAATCCAGTTCTAGAATCCAGCTCCTGAATCCACATTCCATCTGCTGCTGAGTTCAATCTGGGACTTCCCCAGTGCCAGCTCCACAGCATCAGTGGTGATGGTGACATGATTGCCACCAGGGGAATTAGATTCAATATTGCTTTTGTTTATATTTGTCTATATTTTTGGTTTATTGTTATTTTTTTCATTAAAGCTGCTTTAGTTTTCTTTTTACAAGTCTCTCTCCCTTATTCCCATCCTCTTCCCTTTAGGAGGGTGGAGGGGATAACAGAGGGCATCTGTCATTTGTCTAGTGACTGACCCAGCCTAAACCTTGACAGAAGTACAGAACCTCCTTAGCTTTCAACATAAACAAGCAAGATACACTATTGTTTCACCCAAAGGTTTTACAAAAACACAGTTAATATCTGGACTATTCCCCTATATGTGATCATGTGGCCCTGGATTTCCCCCATGCTTTTGAGAGCAGGGACCTTAAGAGCTCATGCTTTTTATTTCATGCTCATTGGCAATGCAGAAAAAATGCTATTACTAGAGGACCGAGTCTTTTATGTAATTCCACAAGAGAAAGGTGTCAAAGAATTCTAATCATGTCTGATTATAAATTTGACACTATACTACTGGAAAACTCAGCAGACAAAAAAAAAAAGATGAAAAAAAATATTTATCAGTAGTCTAAGGTGTGTGGTATGGAATATATGTATGCTAAAAATATTCTATCCTGTTCTTCTATGGTTCTGACTTAATGGGAAACTGTCATGGATTTGTTTTCTTATTGATGCAGAATGCCAAACTCCCAAAACATCTGTCAGCATCTTTTAAGCACTTGTGTAATTGCAAAGCTATATTGTGTCTGACATGTTCCTCAGTTGGGAACAGTCAGAAATATGATGGAAAATGCTTCTTCCTCACTGTGGGTTTTAATTTCCATTAATAAAAGTTCTTTTGCATGTGACACACAGAAATGTTAACAATGCAGAATAAAATAACTAATATTATAGCAAGCAAAAAAAAAAAAAAAAAAAGGGGGAGTTTTTTCCATTCTTCAGTGTTATTTTAGAAAAGGGGTGGATTTTTCCCAATAGTTTTCACATTTTGTTCTCTTTGTTGTGATACATAGTACAAAATTCCATATAGTCTTAATCAGGTAGATGTGACTGATCTGTTCATATTACCATCAAACTCCTCGAGCTAGGATCTGGACTGAGTCAATGTCCATCTCCTGGGATTATATATCGTGTGCAAAACTCAGAATGGCATTGAAGTATTCCTCTGCAGTTTATGTCTTTCCAGATGTTATTGCACTAGCCTAAAGAATAGCAAGTATTAGCAATCTGGGAGATGGGGCATGAAGAACGTGTCCATAGACTTTTCTTTTTTTAAGTTTGAGACTAGCACTGAAAGTCACTGTCCCTATTCAGAAACCTAATTAAAGGTGATGCATCCTTTAAAAAAGGAAAAAAAAAAAAAAAGTAAATAACAACTATTTTCCATCTCTTTTGGTTTATTGACTTTGGCCTGTGAACTTGAACTCTGCACTGATGTCCCCTTTGGATTAGATAGAAGGAAGAAGAAAAGAGAAAAAAAAAAAAGCTTAAAATTTGGGCTTCTCTTACAACTGTTATTGTATTTTTGTGTGTGTATAATTGGGTCCCAAAATGAATGCAGAGTCACTGGTTGCACAGTTAGAAGGAAATCAATCAGTTGTTGAATAATGGGAATAGCTTTCAAGCTGTGGTGCTGTAGCACTGGCAACACAAAAGCAATTTTTTTCATTGGGAAGAAAGTGGTGGTTTCCCTCATCATATATGTCAATGTCTGTTTAAACTGAGCTGGTAGGTGAATTTGTTGTCACAGAAGTGGCCTGATTCTTCTCCTCCTATTGAGATATTTTCTACTGTCATCATATAGATGCCATTGCTCTGGTGGTGGTGTTTGGCTGGGGGATATTTGTAACTGCTACCTATTTCAGTGAAAAAAAAAAAATTAATATTTCTCCAAGCACCTACTGGTTCATTAATCATTTCTGCTACACAAATTCAGAGAAGTAAAGTGCTGGAAGAGACATCAAGAACACATGCAGTGTGAGCATATCTAAGTCAACTTCAGGGGACGATATTTTTTGAAAAATTAATTGGAGCCTGGGGGCTTATAGTGCCTTCGACAAAACATGCCAGCAAGCACTTGGGTGTCTGAGGATGTGAGCAATCACATACACACACACCTTTCTTATGCTTGCCTAAGCATGTACGTCCAGAGGGAAATTTTCGTGTCTCTCTGCTTCTTGCAACAACTTCAAGGCACACGAGTTGTCATGCCCATGGACCTCGTAACCTGTCTCATCTGTCCAGCATCAGCATGAGGTGAGATTTATTTGAAGCTTGCTAAGCCTGGGGCTTCTCTGGAGTGCATTAAGACTGGAGTGCATTCAGAAGAGTGTGGCCAGCAGGGCATGGGAGGTTCACCTTCCTCCCTAGTGAGACAACATCTGAAGTATTGTGTCCAGTTCTGGGCTACTCAGCTCAACAGAGGAACTACTGAAAAGAGTCCATCAGACGCTGCAAAGATTCTAAGGGGCCTGGAGCATCTCTGTGCTGAGGAAAATCTGAAAGTCCTGGGGATTTTGAGCTGGACAAGAAAAGACTGGGAGGGGATCTTGTCAATGATGATCACTGTCTAAAGGTCAGGGGTCAAAAGGATGGGGCCAGACTCTTTTTGGTGGTGCCCAGTGACAAGACAAGGGGCAAGAGGCACAAACTGGGATCCAGGAAGTTCCATCTGAAGAGAAAACTTCTTTCTTGTGAGTACAACAGAGCCCTGGCCCAGGCTTCTCAGAGAGGCTCTGGAATCTCCGTCTCTGGAGAGATTCCAAACCTGCTTGGATGTGATCCTGGGCAACCTGCTGTAGGTGACTCTGCTTTGGAAGGGGGGCATTGGACTAGATGATCTCCAGAGGTCCCTTCCAACCCCTACCATGCCGGGATTCTGTGATTTCTTCATGGTTCCAGGCACTTCTGGGTGCCAGGTGTAACTTGCAGACTGGCTGCCTTTTGGGACAACACAGGTGCATGAGGCTGGGTGCAGAAAGCAACCCAGGCTTGGAGAAAATCATGACCTGCCTCCCCACATGGGTGGCCTGGTGAAGTACATGACTTCTTTTCAAATTACATGCTGCTGAGTCAGGATTCGAGAAGGCTATCCTAGATTGAAACAGCAATGCTCATGTCACACTCACCTCCGAGCAGATGGATAAGAGGTGTTGAGAGCACTGTGTTTATTCAATTATCTGATGTAACAAAAATATCCTGCAGTAAAACCAAATGTCTGCAGTTCAGGGATCCCAAACACTCATTTTGCAAATGAATTTTCTAAACATCTTTTTTTTTATCCAGTGGCTCCCAAAGGAAAAGTGACCCATACTGTCTTTGTAAACTGTTCCCACACACACAACAACAAACAACTAACAGGGCTGTTAATAATTTCCTTTGCAAAGAGTGTAACTGAGCCTTTCTGGGACAAGTTAACTGCTGTTGAAAAGGGCTCGAGGGAATGATTAAAAATGTTCAGTTGAGAGATGGTTCAAGGGGCCAATGTCTGCCTTGACAGATGGAATGTGCAGGAAATTTGGTTTACCGAAAGCAACTGAGCCCTTTTTGACCCTCTGGGACCAAATACTCACTGGTAGCTTCTCCAAGGATAGTTTCAATATTTAAAGTGTTCTCTTCCCCTCACTCAGCCAACTGGCAAAATTCGGAACTCCATGCCAGGAAGACGTGCTAATGGTGAATAGTACCAGAGGGGATTGTAAAAAGAGTCTTTCTAACAAGCAAAGCAGTTTTTGATGAGAAAACATATGGCAGAATTCTGACTCTTGAATTAGTTTGATTTTAATAGTCTGAGAGGAGATGATGTGTTCCATCCTCTGGGATATAAAATCCACCCTACTGGATTTTATAGCAGTAACAAAAAAATTAATAGAAACTAACCACAAAGGGAAGCCCTGTTCACAGCTACCATTTTAAAGAACAGGAGGCACCCTAATTCAGCTGTGTCTTCCGTACTACTAGTTGTCATTGATGAGAACAAACTAAGTTTGCCATAGTAATTAAAGTGCATGAAGGCTATTTCATGCCCAGCCAAAGGTATATGGTCCACAAAGAGGACTACAGCTTGGGTCTCTGGGGGATGTGGCGAAATACCACTGTCAACATGTTTCTTCTGTAGAATGGGGATTGAAGCTCAGCAGAGACACTTTCCATAGCTGAAGGCATAGATAATACTAGAGCCTTCAATATCTCTCTGAGAGATCTCAGAAGAGATTCTGGAAAACTGTGGATCAAATTACGGCTGGCAGTAAACTCGGGCAACTTCTCTGGGTTTACGATGAAGAAAGTTAAGTAGAGAGAAAAGGTGAAAAGAAAGCTCATAACAAAGCACTGTTCAAGAGATCTGGCTGCTGCTGACAAGGCTGCAGACCAGACCGTGGCTCATGAACAGCTACGAAAATTCTCCCCAGTAGCATACAACTGACTAGAAAGTCCTCATGAAAGACCAAAAACTACAAATTAAACATGGCACAGAATGAGAAAACAGAAGACAACTTGACACTTGTGAATTTTCTGCTTGAGCCACAGTTATAAGTGGTCCCCTTGCAATGAAAATCTTAGAGCTGGGCAAGAGCCGTGCCTCCCTGGTAGTGAAGGAAATGAAGGGTGAAGATGTTGCTTGGTACATCACGTCACCTTCTGTTCTCAATAAGACTACCTACCACCTATGACAATCTTATAGTGATATTCAGTTCTGCTGTCATTCATTCTTATCTCTTGACCAACAGCCAAGTATTGTACTATCACCAAAACACCTTATCCCCTTTCTAATACTTGCTGTTTAGGCACTGAAGGCCACCCTGTAGCACCTACATATGCAAGTGGTAACTTTTCAACAGATCCTGAAATACGTGCTCAACCCTGTTCTTCTAATCCTTCACACTTCTCTTCCCTATGCCTTCTTCTGGTTCCTTGGTCAGTGTAAGCAGCTGAACCACTTGGGACAGAGCTAAGACTAAAGAGAAGACTGCTGTCTTAATCCCAGACATCAATTTTCACATGGCCTAAAATCCCCAAGTCTGATGTTTTCTGTTAGCTAGGAAATTATGAAGGCGTTGAGTTAACCAACAGTAAATGCTAAATAAGGGACTTGTGTGGAATTGGAGTTGTATTTGAATGGCAACAGAGTATTCATGCCCTGACCCTGTGCTCCACTGTCCCTACTATTGATCCCTTCCATACCACCACGTTCTTGCACGCAGACAAGTGTGAGCTTTCTCACATGGCTTCTTTCAACAACTTTTCCAAGGTGAGCTCTTACAGCTGATGCTCCTACCTGGACAAAATCCCTTAAGCAACAGAACCACTCTGCAAGCAACTGGTTTAGAAATTTATTTGCTTGCTTTCTTCTCCTATAAGGATTCTTATTCAATAAAGCCAGATGACGTGTCTACTACGCTACCACCTGGGATGGTGGATATTCTTTAGTAGTGACAGGTTAACATGACTTTGACAACTCATACGTTTTGGGAAGAAAAAGAATACTCTCCATATTCTGTTTCGTTCTTGCCATTGCACGTGATGAATTCAGCTTTTCTGACTAAAAGCTAGTTGCATCACTTACATGAGTTCAATCACTCCGAAGCCATGTGGAATCTTTCCAACGTATCTGCCACAAATACTATATTTGAATGTTGTGTGATAAAAATAAGTACAATGTTTTATTCTAGGTCAGTGTTTAAACAGAGATCTACAGCTGAGATTAATTTAGTAAAGTGGACTAAAAAAAATGTATCTGCCTTAACTGCTACTTCAACCTTCCCAAATGCTTCTTCAAGCCTAGTAGAGACATATGCTGTCACCCAATGATGTGGCTTATTCCAAGAACAGGTGCATATAACAGTAAATATTCATCATGCTGTGGATCTTACTACTTTCTATAGCACTACAGTGAGAAATGGGTTTCCTCTTACTCACTGGAAAATTACTGCTGCTTTACTTCTTGCTTTGTTGTGTCCTTACGATTTAACAGCAAAAGGAAAGTGTTCAATTTGATGACGTCATCCCTGCACTCCTGCTTTGTTTCTTTTTATTCAGATGATTCACAGGGAAAAACTCTTATGGGGGAATTCCTTCAATTCTAGGTGACTCTCCTCAATTAGGCTTTTATATATAACCATCTTTTCAGATAAGGTGGTCGAAACTACACACAGTATTTCAGAGTACTGGTATAAATTGTTATATGATCATTAATATATTCTCCAATGAGTTTGCCAGTACTGTTTGGTTTTAGATATGCACAAAAGCGCTTCTTTCTTCCTCAGATGCACGCACACCTAGTAGCAAAAGTAAAGTATTTGTGGCTCTGGCTGCTTTAGGTGTGGTGTTTATAGATGAATGCTCTGTAACACATGGTTGAAAGGCAAAAGGTTTCCAGTGAGACACTCTCATTGCTCACAGCTGAAGCAATTGTGGCCAATTTCTCCAATTTCTTCAGGTTGACAGGGAAGTCAAAGGATGATTTGCTTCCAGCGTACTGCTTGCTCAGTATCACTGGGGGTTAGTAAAAGTTGATGAGGCATCATTCATTTAGCTCAACTACATGTCAGTTTGCTCAGCATTTTAACAACTTTCAAAGTCAACACACAGTAATTCAGTAATTAATCCTCATCAAAGTTCTCCTGAGACTAAGAATAGAAATTTCTCTCTATCTGATTTCTCAGTCCCTACTGTAACTTCCCTTTATATGTATAAAATTAGTTTTTTATATATCTGATGTTCACCAAACAAGTGAAATAAGGACACTTTGCTGTGAAACTTGCATGCTATGGGAGGTGTCTTCCCTATGCAAAAGGAGAATAACTTTCTTCTGAGTATTTTCCTAAAGCTGTAACTTTACCACTAATAATAAAATCACTCTACTTGATCATATATCTATTCACTCTTGGTTTCTAGTGGAAAAAATATTTTTACTACGACTGTTCCTAAAAATGAACACTTTACTGTTCATAATATCATGGGTGACCTTCAGGATTAGTCCAACAGAAGAACGAGAGCTGCTGTGTAGATATCTAAACAGCTTTTATTTTTATTGGCAATTAATTTGTACACAGAAAGAATGGAGATAAGCTTGCAGATAACTTCTTGGAAGGGATATAAGAAAATAGAAAAAAAATAGAAGTTACAGTATATGAAAACACTGGGACAGGTTACAATCCCAAATGCATGAGTATAAATTTGACATAAACATCTTAAAATTTGTAGAGGAAATCTGAAGTAATGCTATGTAACTTCAGGAAGAAAATCATGCTCCTAATTGTTAAAGCTTTCCTATACAACAAGTTAAATGCTGCTGTTAATTCACTGGATCTGTGGAATTTATCTTTTGTTTTCAACAGCATGTTGAAAAAAAAAAAATCCAAATAAATCAGAGGTATGTCACTTACACTTGTATTTCCTTCTCTCTACTGCACTAGATGTGAACATAGATAATGTGGAGACAGTGTCAACTTTGTTTGCAAGGCACTTTCCTACTTTGGAAGTATAGAAAAGGCCCTGTAAGCACGCAGTGAGTTTTGATCAGTAGGAAAAACTGAAGTGAGTATATAAACATTTCACAAAGAGTGCTTACTAATGCCTGAAGATGCAGTGATAGAATGCCATGCAGCACAGTAAGACATATGAAATGCATTCTTTATCCCTTTTTGTCTAGAAGATTAAAAAATATATATAATAAGACAAGAAAATGCGATTGATTTTTTGGGATGTTTGAGCTTATATGCTAAAATCTGTTTTCTTGGAAGTGTTGTACACTTTGCACTCTTGACTCTCATTTGAAACCCAGGAACTTCAACACTCCAAACTCCCTTCTGACTTTGTAAAAATTTTGCATCTTTTTTTAGCATCAGTTTGGAGCCTGGACTCAGCAGCTGGATGGGAGGTTTTTTAGCTCAGTGCTGAGAATTTCAGAATTGAAAAGGAGCCCCAGAGCTACTCATTCACCATCTAACAGCTGGATTACATCCAGCTTCAATGCACAATCCTTTACACCATACTGAGACAGGTTCCTAATTCAATAACAAACCAGAAAAATCAGAGCAGTCATGGCAAGATATTTAAAGATATGGTAGACTGCTGGCTTGGAAAAATGAAATTAGGCAGCCTTGCTTTTGGCCTAGAGACCACTGAAAGACTAATGGGTCATTTATGCCAAGATTAGTCCTGAAAGTCACATTTCTATGCTCATTCTCAACCTCATTCCAACCACCACATAACACAGACATCCTCAGAAACTCATTGTCCTTTTTGGACAGCTGTGATCTACTTATGTGGAAGGACTGGACTATATTGATGCTTCTTGAAGCAGTTACTGCTGAAGTAACTCAGATCTTCAGCGTATTTGTTTTGATCATCCTGGGGTGATCTAAACAATAGGTATAGTTCATCCTAGTGCATAAATGACCTTATACATTGTCCATGCCTTTTGTACTTTGTGAAGGGCCATGAACATCCTATAGAGCCCTTGCTTCATTGGCCACTTACTTATAAAATACTTCATTCCTGGAAAATGTCCCAGCCTTCCCACGTGTGCAGGGCTTAGAGGCATGGTATGAATGGCATGGCATTCTGCCTGTAGTTAGAACGAAACAGCCCATGACCTGGCATGCAAATCCCCAAGAAAACAGCAAAGCAGGAGGAGACTGGATGCTATGTATATTTTGTGCTAGGTATCACTAATTCTGTAGTATGAAAATAAGACTGAGTGAAAATCTGACTCTCAGGGACAGTAACATGCTCGACGCTTCAGGATTCCTGGAGTTCTCTATGATAGACATGCACCTATCTCACTGAACACAGATCTTGTTTCTGGTCTTAGCAGAGAAAGCCCTCACTATCTTGATTCAGTTTTGCTATAAATAGCCCTAATGTAGCAGCAGACAAAACACTAGAAACCTCCTGCCAGTACCATGCATTTGCTCTCCTTGAGAAACTTTGCCTGGGTCTACAGACCTCCAGAAGCTTTCTTCCAACTAATGTGAATCCATGTACTAAAGGCATATAAAAAGGTTTAATCTGCTCATTGCTCACCAGTGCTTGAGGACTTAACTTTAAAAACTATCATTTTTTCCAGTTTCTTTTCCCATCTACCTCTTATAAGAGTGTAACCAAGAAGAAAAATTCTTCTTCATACTATCTAGACATACTGCAATGACTGCAGCTATATATATATAAGCCCTATAGAATAGCATGGCCGATGCCTGGATCGATGTTCATTGCGGCAAGGGAGGGAGTGAGGCAAGGATTTGGGGAGGAAAGAGGCAATGCAGACACCAAAGGCAGCCAATATTCTCTCTGAAGTTAAACCATCACGTTACAGAAGTTGGCAATATAAAATGCTTTCACTATGAAGGAATGGTCACTGACCTCTCATGACAATTCAATATTCTCACTCAATTTTTCCTGCCATTGCCTAGCAAAAGTGGAATCCACAACTAATTGAGCCACAGACAAATGACCAAGGCAAAGCCAAGTTGATTTGAGGCCAATTACCAGCCATGGACTGCTCATGACATGAGCTTTTTTTAAACTGACAACATATTCGCAGGCAGGATGCTTTAAATAAAATGATAGGGAACTGGACATAGATTTTTCTAAG
Source organism: Todiramphus chloris collaris (assembly GCA_025345505.1). Lineage (NCBI taxonomy): Eukaryota > Metazoa > Chordata > Aves > Coraciiformes > Alcedinidae > Todiramphus > Todiramphus chloris. Next base: position 40,284,047 of record JANVCC010000035.1, read on the forward strand.
GCCGTTTGGGATCTCTCCAGTAGGGTTGGTTTGTGAAACACGACCAAATGTTTGTGCAATCAGACATCCTAGCTGGTCACCTTTGATTCAAGCGTAGAGGAAAACCGCGTAGCTCGATACACTGATAGGAACAAACAGGGAATGTGATTCTTACAGATGCTTCTCAACCTTTCTAGAATTAGGGATTCTGAGAATGTTTTTAGTATGTTTTTAATGAAACAGACCATCTTGTGGTGGAATTATGTTGAAGTGTGGACAGGAAATCTATGTCATTAACATTTGTCCTTCACCATTTGGCTGTTGTATATCTACCACATTTTTCCACCAGGTCATTGTTCTCTAAGACGATCTCCAAGTGTACCAGATGTTTCTTAGAGTCTAAAATGTGGGCTATATCTTCAGCATGGTTATGTTCGCTTGGAAATCAATGACTTAGAGAAGGGCTTAATACCTCTGGAAACAATTGTCACTACATACATTGGATTGTTGAGAAAAGGGCTGGTGTGTTGATGTGAAAACTGTGTGGTGGAGGCAGGGAACTGGAAGTACAGGAATGATTGATCTTGGTGTAAGCTGGAGGAAAACCCACTTCTTAGGATGGGCCCCATGCTGCTTCAGTGGAATGGCTCTGCACCAACAGGTTTGAAGATAAATCCTCATATGGCATGTTCAGGTTAGGTAGTACACACATCTTACAATAAGAGCAACCATATGTCAGGATATATAGTCAGCAATACTTCACAATGCTCTAAATGGGGATGTTCAGTTGTTCTTACCATCAGATTCTTAAACAATGACTGTTTGATGGCCCTATTTGACCCAAAGATCCTCTGCCATGGGTAATGACAGGTATAAATTGAACAGTATTGAAATGTAAAAATGATCCATAATAAATAGATATTCATAGAATGAATCTCAGAATAGTAGAGGTTGGAAGGGACCTCTGGAGATCATTGAGTCCAACCCCCCTGTCAGAGCAGGGTCACCCAGGGCAGGCCACACAGGAACAGATCCAGGTGGGTCTTGAAAGTCTACGGAGAAGGAGACTGTACAACTTCCCTGGGCAGCCTGTTCCAGGCTCTGTCACCCTTACAGTAAAGAAGTCTTTCCTGTGGTCTCACTAGTGCAGAGTACAGGGGGAGAAGAACCTCCCATGCCCTGCTGCCCACATTCTTTTATGCACCCCAGGAGATCATTGGCCTTCTTGGCCAATTAGAATTGACTTCTAATAAGCTGTGATTGTTATAGAATTAAAAAAAAAAACATAGAAATGTAAATTGTCCTTTTGCTTCCATAGAGCTCATGATAAATGAAGTCTCATGATAAAGCAAGGTTCTGTTAACAAAAGTAAAGACAAATGTATTACAATATTAAGTTTTATTTTCTCTTTCTATAAGGTTAAATTGTACACACTGTCCATAGTTTGAAGGCTAAAGGCTAAGAAATCTAATAGTAAATTTGGCATACTGAGGAGTGCACATCTCTATTCAAAGTCATGTTTTGAGACCTGATTTTAAATCAGTCCTTCCATAAAATGATCATGAAATGATCAATCCTCCTCAATATTATTCCTTCTGAAATTAAGCCTTAGCAACACCACATATAAATGCTTTAATGGTTTGCAGGATGTGGAAAGTATTTTGTTTGAAAGGTTGATATAGGTGTCTTATTCACTACCTCCATATGCAAATAACTGTGAAGTTCAGCCTGCCTTACAGGGACGATGCAACATCATCTGCTAGGACTGAACAATCAAGTACATTATTACCTCAATCTGCAGCTCCTGCAATCTATCCCACTCCTTTTCTCTAGCTGAGTGGTTCTTGGAAGGTTATGAGGGCTTTGATAGCCTTGTAGATGCCAGGGGGTGGCCCCAGAAGGAAACTTCAAGAAAAATAATAATCTGTATTTAGCTTTCTGTTAGCAGGAATGAAACTTGCCATCAGGATGAATTCATTTTTCTATTAAAACATGTCAGAATGATACTGAAATGGCCTCTGTTTGTAAACATGTTTAGAATGCCACAAAAGGCTTTTGAAGTGATAATTCCATGATTCGTTCTACTCTCACCTCAGCACTAATAATCTGTTTCATTCTCAGCTCATCGGAGTAGTTTCAAGTGAGATTTGGGGAGGGATGAATCTGATGAGAGCAATCAGCAATTAGAAACATCATTAACAACTATACTAAAAAGGCAGGGAAGAGAGTGAAGTGGAGGGGATTACAGCAAGTGCTGAAAAATGGCAGCTTCTCCCAAACCAGGACTCTTTATTTTCTTTCTTTATTTTTTTTTTACATTAAAGGTAAAGGGTAAAGTCCAGACTTTAAATGAGCAACAAATAGCTCCCAGAAACACATTAACACCCATCACACAATTGTTTTTCACCCTGTCCCTTCTTACAAAGGTAAAATAAGGACCCCGTCTCTATGAACACTGGGATAGTCAAAGATAGAGATAACAGTACTGAAGGCACAGATGTAAAGATCAGGAACATATAACACAACAGCTGCCTGACAGAGAGGAAAAGGACCCCTGATCAAAGGGGTTGGAGATATGGCTGAATAATAAATGAATGATTCTCCCAGCTAGTGAAGAAGTGCTATCACCCTTTGAATCACACCACGACTGAATGTGAAGCTGAGAATGTGCTTTCTTATCTCAGAGTCCCCAGGACAATATATTCCAGGTGCCTGATAAAGAGAGTTTCCTTTTTTGGAGAATTGTTGAAAGGCTACACCACAGGAGTGAATGAATTTAATCATTAAATAATAGCCTTGGCCTCTTTCGTCTTTATTTGTGGAACGAGAGTGCAGCTTTTCTCACTGAAGGATGTAGATACACTCTTTTTCATAAATACTAATGGCCACCCTGTTTTAACAGTGCAATAAGAGTTAGGGGAACTTACTTGGACACCCACAGCTATTTGACCTTCTACTCTTTATTCTTTAATAATGGGACTGCTGGGAGGAGGAGGGAGAGAAACTGGCTTCAGAGGGCTGATCTGCCTCTTCTGATGTCAGCAGTGCTTTTGCCACAGAAAGAAAAAGCTCTGCAGGGTATGTGCAATGAATGGAAACAACAGCTTATTAATTGCAAAACAGGATTCCTAAGACCCTTGATGTTTCATTGTTTTGTGAGCATTTTGACTGGTCCTATCAAATTTCGTGAGTTATTAGTGTTCCACATACTTGCCCGTGTTTCTAAAATTAATCAGCTCTTTAAGAGAACTGCACCTCGGTGCTGAAGCTGACAGTCCACACATGGATAAAGGCTGGTTCATGAGGGATTACTCTGATTTCTGCCTTTTTCCTGAATAATTCACCTGGGGCAGAGAAAGTGGGATAAATTAGAATCATAGAACCAGAACAGTTTGGGTTCCAACATCCCTGCTGTGGGTAGGGGCACCTCCCACTAGACCAGGTTGCTCAAAACCCCATCCAATCTGGCCTTGAAAACTTCTAGTGATAGAGCATCCATAATGACTCTGGGCAACCTGTTCATTTCACCACACTCACAGTGAAGAATTTCTTCATAATTTTTAATCTAAATATACCCTCTTTCAGTTTGAAGTCATTACTTCTCATCCTACCACTTCAAGGCCTTGTAAAGAGTCCTTCAGCTTTCTTGTAGCCCCCTTTAAGTACTGGAAGGCTACAATAAGGTCTCCCCAGAGCTTTCTCTTCTCCAGGCTGAAACACCTAAACTCTTTTTGCCTATCCTTGTAAGAAAGTTGTTCCAGCCCTTGCTGTAAACTTGTGTACCTCTTTCAGAGCCAATATGTCAACTTATGTATTAAAAGGGAGATGAGTTTTATTCAGAAAATTCAGTTAACTGCAATATTCTACACCAATGTAAACTTGTGGATTTTAGTAGAGAAAGTGGCTTTGTCAAGAATTTTACATACAGGTGAAGCACCGAGGTGCAAAGAGTCACCTCTTCATACTTAAAGCATTTATAAATAAAATATAATAAAATATATCATCCTTTGGGAAAATACATATGCATCCCTTATTTAAATCCAAGTTACAGTATCACAGAATCATAGAATGCTTTGGGTTGGAAGGGACCTTTAAAGGTCATCTAGTCCAACCCCTCTGCAGTAAGAAGGGACATTTTTAACTAGATGATGTTGCTTAGAGCCCCATCCAACCTGTCTTTGAGTGTTATTGGTGAGATTTGCTTCTGTGGCTTTAGGACACCAGTCTAAAAAAGACCCACTGGGGCTGGAAATGACCATGCCTTACTGGTCATAATGGTGCCCATCATCTTCAACAAGTTTTGTACTGCTTCCCAGGGACAGCTGTAGGTTAACATCCATGAACAGAAACAGCCTGCTCTTCTAAAATACAAGTTTATGTCTTCCTAGTAACATTGCTGCTATTCCCTACTATAGATATCAACAGTTTAAAAAGCCCCAGGTGATTCAAGTCATGCCTGGTTATTGAAGAAATTTACTGACTACACTCCAGAAACACAAATGAGGTGTGAGTTGAATTCACTGCAGAGGTCTGGCTGGCTAGATCACGGGCTTCAGAGAGACTTGCTTGTGCATTTCAAGTCAAATATATAGGTGTTCTTGCATACCCAGGAACCTAAAGACCATCTAATGACTCCTCTAGGTTCTGGGTCATGCTGGAATAAATCCTTGTAAAAAGTACTAATGCTGTTGGAAAGAATAGAAAAAATAAGTGGTCAAGATGGCCGTAGGAAAGGGCAGAGGTTATATGAAGGTCTTAATATATATGTATTCAGCTTTGGGTGCCATGGTATAAAAAAGACATTAAGGTGCTGGAGCAAGTTCAGAGAAGGACAGCGAAGCTGGGGAAGGGTCTGGAGAAAATGTCTTATGAGGAGCAGCTGAGGGACCTGGGGTTGTTTAATCTGGAGAAGCGGAAGCTGAGAGGAGACCTTATTACTCTCTACAACTACCTGAAGGGATGTTGTAGTGACGTGGGTGTTGATCTCTTCTCCCAGCTAACTAGTGACAGGACAAGAGGAACTGGGCTTAATTTGTTCCAGGGAAGGTTTAGGTTGGATATTAGGAAAAATATTTTTACTGCAAGAGTGGTGAGGCCTTGAAACACACTGCCCAGGGAGGTGGTGGAATCACCATCCCTGAAGGTGTTTAAAAAACATCCAGATGTGGCACTTCAGGACATGGTTTAGTAGATGGTTGGATCTTGAAAGTCATTTCCAACCTTGATGCTTCTGATTCTATGAATTTTGTGCTAATTTGATAGAATTCACATGGCATACTCCAAAGATGTTCCAATTATGTAAGGAGGAAACTGCTTCTGAAAGCTGCACTGTTTCCAGTAATTGGCACTGTACTTCACATTTAAGCTCTCGTTTGTGACATCTGGACAGCCTGGGCATAGGTAAAGTCGTGAATGCTGCCAGCCAGGGCTCCTTAAGCATTGTGCAGGAACTTTGAAGCCACAGGACATCTCAGAAAAATCTATGGAAAGTACTTTGCTCAGGAAACTCAGCATGTTTAAGCCTCTTTTGGGTTTTTTTGGCAATGTATGTACAGCCAAAGGTACATTTTCATTTCAGTCCCCTGTGGCTAATTTATGGCTATCAAAGCTTTCAAATCCAAGAGGAAAAGAATACCAGTATCATTCCTCATTCCCCATGTTCAATTCTGGTTCATAATCTCCTGCAGGAAAGAGAGTTTCTTTCCCCTTGTTAGTAAATCTGTCCCCAAAAGGGAGCTCACCAGTCACCCCAGCCCACACAAGCTTTCCCTGTGTTTTAAAACTTTTACCTGAGATTCATGCATATCTCATTTACTTCCCCTGAAATCTATCTAGTGAATTTAGGGCTAACTCTATCATTACAGCGTGATTAAATATTTTGTGCTAGGACATGAGAAGAATAGATGGATGGCGTGTGCCTCTTCCATTCATTCCACAGAAGCGTTACTGTGAGTGATAACAAAGAGCAGTAATATTCAGAACATGAAAGCTTTTAATGCGCAAAAAGCAATATTTACTTCAGGAGTCATAATGGGTTTTCCACATGAGTAACTGCAGTAGCTGAATGCTGTCTGTGATGTGAAATTACTCAAGAATCTCTATTAAACTAGAGAAAATTCACTGGAAGGGACATTAAAATTAAGGATGGCAAAAACGGAGAATGAGTGAGCTGAGGAAGTAGAAAAGACATTTTTCACAAATCAGTAGCTGCAAAGGAAAGAAATCAAAGACAAATACGGGAAAAATAAAAAGAACCTCTGAAGAATCCTTCCATATGCAGCTTTTTGCAAAAAAAGCCATCACACCACAGATATGAGCACTCTGGATTTGAGCAAGGAATTGGGAAATGTGAATGCTGATTAGACTAGTGGACCAAGATGACAATCTGAGTGCAAGTGGTGGTAGCTCCATGAGGAATACTTTGAAGTCTTAATCATTATATATAGACATTTTATTGTCTTCTTTATTTAACACCTCTAGTTCTTGGTGAAGTGTCCAAAAAATTCTTTAATTAATGACATTACTTCTTTTTTTCTGACAGTCTCCAGACTACATTACCTATTCATTTGGGCTGGTGACATAGTTTCCATTATATTTTGTTATTTATTATTATTATGCAGAGTTTTGTTTTTCAGCTAAGGAAGCAGTCTTGCAGAAGATCAGTGTTGTCCGATACGCCCTTGGGTGTGGGCAAAGATGGAGTGTATATATATATATATACACATTGTTTTAATTCCCCTCTAATTTACACTGTCACATTACGAACCTTTTTTTAGTTTTAGAATTTCATGGGGGGAAAAAAAAAAAAAAAGCACCAAGAAAATATTGTGGAAGGTATTTTCTTTACTCGCTTCTTCTGAAGATGGCATGCACTCATTTTTCTAGCCCTGTCCATTCTACCTCTTCTACTAGAGATCAAAAGAGATTTATATTCCAAAAAACACACTGTGAATGGCAGGACTGTCTGGTCTGAACAAACTTCTCTGTAATTTTTTTTGTCTTTGTATGACTTCAAAATAATATGGTCCTATACTATTGATGTTTTGTTCTTCAGCTTCATCCTTGATCCTGTGTCTGTAACGCCTGCAGCATGGTTATTCCAGAAGTGGGAATGTTCTGGAATGTTTCAACACAGTATGGTCATCAAAACTGTTCTGTGGCTGCCTTTGTTCCCTAAAAGTAAGTGCTGGATCTTGGCTTGAAGCTCCTGCAAACTCAAGAGGTACTACAAGACATCCTTCTATGTTCTGTAAAGACAATCATCTGTCATAACATACGAAGGTTTTCATGATAGGATGTCTTGGTAATTCTCCACAGATATCTATCTTTCTATTGCCATCTCACAGTTCAGGAAGATAAGATACTGAAAAGATGGTACCTAAGAATGTCCACGGATATGTGCTGCATTTGTTCAGTGGAAGGGAGACTTGGACCAAGCAGTATTAATCCGAAGAACTCCATTTGCTTCAGTTGAATGCCAACAAGAGGGAGCTCCTTCCTTTTGGTTTCCAGAGCTGTTAGGTGCTCCTGTTGAAGCTAGACTAATGTCTTGATTTCTGTGGGGGTGTCCTAATTCGCTGTCTGCGTTTAATGACCCTGACAGCTCCTGAACCCACACAAAGAATCCTGAAAAAGGAATTCACACTGTTGCTTTCTGAGGAGATATGTACCTCCTCTAATGACTATGTCCTAATTAGTTCTTGTAATTATAACCAAAGTTTTGACACTGCTGTGACGTATAGCAAGTTTTAGGTTGAGCCAAAAGTACACAGTGTTCTTTCCCTGAAACTGGGAGTTTCTGCAGATGCATTATTGATGAGGATTTCTATAACAGTCCAGGTTGGTTCTCCTTAGGACAGTCTTCTATGAAAAATGAAAGCTGGCCTTATGAATACTAACTTGCATTCTCTATGTAACTAAGTAATGTGCATATAATTTATTGACAGGACACTGGAACATCTGCATTATGAGTGTCTGTGTTGTTAAAGAGTAATTCACGTTCTCCAGATTTCCCCTTTTCCACCAGCATTTCTACAACTGCTATTTAATAATGTGAATATGGATGTTGTGGAATGACTGCGTATTTAGAAAAGCCCACAGCCACATTTGACCATTTGACTCATGCCACCAGAATGAGTCAAGGCAAACTCTACTTTTTGAATCTTATACATAATTAATGTAGAGACAAATCTTAGTTAATGCTGGAAGACTCTGTAAATTCTATAAATATCCTCCTTAGTACTTTAGTCAATGTTATTCATTGATTTCAGAACTAAAACACAATGTGACATTTCTTTGTAATCTCACACAGCTACTGTATTCTCCTGAGCACGGGCTGTTTCACAAAACAGCCAGTAAAATATGTTTATGGGTAAAATACGTTTATTGCCAAGCTAAGCTCTGTTTCGTGTGGATGTAATACCTGTGAAATCTTCACTGCTCATTCTAGGCCCATTGTTTCATCCCATCCCATCTGTCTGCCTCCTTTTATGAAATGCTTTTAATCTCAGAAAAATATGTTGCCTACAGCACTCCCTTCCTTGGCAATTACTGCCCTTCAGGTACTGCCTGGCAATATCCAGATCTTCTAGTGGCTTTCATGAGTAAGCACTGTGTCAGAGAGTTACTCCGCCGTTGGGAAGCACTTTGGGGATGAGAATGCTCCTTCTCATTCAGTGCTCTCTGTGGGAACTCCAGATGCCCATAATGACAATGAGCTGGAGCATCAGGCTCAGAGCCAGTCGATGGAGACACTGCCAACCCTCCAGGAGATTATTGTGGTACTTATTTTACACAGTGCTGCCAGACAATAACCAGCAGAAGGACTTTATGAATCAGACGTGCTACTTATCTCGTCATTAGAGGACAGACAGGCTTGGCAGTTTTCTTTTGAAGAGTTCAGTCTGCTTGGTACGCTCAGAAATCTCCATGCAGAGAAAAAGCAAAAGCATCTGACTGCAAAGGCATGATTTGGATAGAGCAATAATAAAGGTGTTCTACGCTACCTTTAATGGAGGGAGGACAGTCTTCATCAGATGCAACATAAGATGGAAAAACCAGCACCTTTCTTCAGTTGTGGCAATTCATCCTCACATGGAGATTCAAGAATGAGTTTCCTCTGGCACAAGAAAGAAATTGGGATCTGAAAAAGTCTTTCCCTTTTAAAATGACTGGATATGGACAGCGCCTGATGCTGCCACTCCTGCCCCTGATGGAGCCATCATGAGAGATTTGAGGGATGGAAATCTCCTGGCTACGTTGCTCAGCCCAGCTGCCCTCTCTACCCCTGCCAGCTTTCCTGACTGCAGTAGAGTTTTGTTCACTGTCTTCTAGTCCTATTATTTGGACCACTTCCTTTTGTAATGAATTACATCTTTTTGCATTTAAGATGATTAACAAATGTAGGATGTTCTACACTACTTTGTCAACTTTCCTGCCCTTTTGTGGACCTTGGGCTAGTTTGTATGTCCTGCAAGAGGTTCTAATAATCAGCCACACAAAACAATCCTGCGTTGTGGACCTTAATTATTCATCCATTGCATTAGGATGGAGATGATGTATCCACCTCCAAGACAAAAAAAAAAGCAATTGTAGCTTACCAGAACAGCAGTGTTTTGGGATCTGCTTGAACAGGATTCCTAGAAGGGAGGGTTTCTCCCAGCATCAACAGAGCTTTGAGGTCAGCCCAACTGATGCAGCATGAGCTCCTGAAATCTGAACACTCATGCCAGAAGCAGCATCACATTGCATAGGATTTGCTTTAGGTCTAAGTATGGCTAGAAACAGTTTTAATTCTGCATTATTTTGACTTTTCCTGGAAACTCTCAAAGAACAATCACACCGTTGTGTGAAGCAAGACCTTAAAAAGAAAACCAATAAATTCAGTGTTATATTTCTGCAGACTTCCAGAACTGTAACCCCTGGTAATGCCTCATTGTTTTTGTAAATACAGGTGATTCAAAGATTCCGTGTGATAAGTGCTATATAATGAGTTCCCATTGACTTTCACAGAGGCACTAGTCTGAGTGGACAGGTTCAGAGCTCCCTTCATAACAGGTTGTTTCTCTCCAGCCGAGCTTCATTTCCCACCAGAATGAAATTTTTTCCGCATCAGCTGATTGTCTGATTCTCAGTTACAGAACAGTGATGCTTTGCCTGCGTGAGGCCTTTTCTCCTGAGCTACTGAGGTGCTCTGCAATGTTCCTGCAATGAATTTCACTGCTTTTGTAATTCTTAAAGGTTGCTGTAAATGATCTTTTAGCTTACTTGCACCTCCTGCCAGCACAACTCTGTGTGTTAAAGACAGAGCATAATATACCCCTCAACTGGAAAAGTTCTGACAGCAGAAGGCACTTTGTGAAACGCAAAACTATTTCAGCCACTTCAGTGAAGCTCTACATAGTATGATTTTTGCTGTGTTAATCGCAGCCACACTTATGGGAGAATAACTGTCAGCTAAGCCAGTTGTCAAGATTATCCCTGAAATCAGTAGAGACAGAAGTATCTTGTAAGATGTCCCTTCTATCCCAAAACAGGTGGAGGGGAGTAGAACCTCCTTTTTCTGCAGAGCACAGGAGAAGCTTAGAAATATCAAAGTTAAAATTTAGACTCATTTGATCCAAGATGAATCTGAGCCTGGACATGCTTTGACAGTGTAGCTGGCTGGTCATTGCTACATTGGTGAAAATTTCCTAGAAATTAGAAAATTTCCTTACTCTAACAGACCCTGTTAGAGTAAGAAACTTTCAAGGCACAGAGTGAGACAGGAGAAGAACCTGGCAAAATCGACCTGTAAACCACAAACTCCTTCCAAAAAAGCACAAGACAATTGGTTAGCTAAAGATTTCCCTGTGATTTTATTAATTTTAGCAATGAAAAGCACCTTTTTTTCTTCACACCAGAATACACAACCTAATGAGCTCCTCTAACAGGAGCCACTTCAGATGTTTACAAGGACAGCCCTGCTATTATTCCTGAAAAGAGGAGCTGTGCAAGAGTGCCAGGTAGAATGGTCCTGATATGGTTAAAAGATCAGACCTGAATGGTAGGAGTAACTGAGTGGCTTTCATAATGCAGGGAAGTAAAAAGAATGATTCTGTAGGAAAATGTGCTGCTGAACACATTCATTAGTGGCCTAGAAAAAGTATTAACAGTGAGGCTGACAAAATTTGCTGCTGATGTAAATTTATCCCAGAGCAATAAGCACCAAGAGCAATTGTGAAGAGCTGGAGAAACACTTTACAAGATTGAATGAGAAAGAAAATCACAAAATAAATTCACTGTGGATAAATGTGAAGTGAAGGGGGAGACAAATGTAAAGGTGGATGTCTGAGAACAAATCTGATGGGCTCTCATCAAACCATTATGACTAACAGTGAGAGCTTGATATTACAGCAACAGTTCCATGAAAACATCAGCTCAGAGCTCAACAGTAATCAAAAAATGCTTAATCAAATGCTAAGAATCATTAAGAAAGAAATAGAAAGCAAAATAGGTAATTATGACACTATAGAAATTCATGGCTCTCTCAGACTCTGAATATCATGAACCATTCAGCCTCTAAGTACACAGAAGTGATAGTGTATAAATAGAAAATCTACCAAGAAGGGCAATGAGGACAATTAAAGACATGGAGGGGCTTCCCTACAAAGTCCAACTGCATTAACTCTGTTTCTTCATCCCAGAAAACACTCAACTTCTTTGAGTGTTTAATGGGGTCTTTCTGGAAAAGGTGGGACATGGAAATGAAAACTTGAGATTTGCGGGTCAAGATCGGTAAGAGGAGAGAGGAAGAAAAGAATGAGATACTAAAGTATATTTTCCAGCTGTATTGGGTCTGCCTGAGCTGGAGTTAATTTTCCCAACAGCAGCCCTCCCAGAGCTGTGCTTTGCATTGAGAGCTGGAAAGGTGCTGCTCACACCCCTGTGTTGTGGCTGCTGCCGGGCAGGGCTTGCACAGCACCAAGGATGTTTTTTCCAACATTCCCCCCCGCAGTGGAATGGGGTGGACAAGATTTTGGGAGGGGACATAAGCGGGGCAGCTGACCCAAACTGACCGAAGAGATATTCCATATCATATGACGTCAGCTTAAAAATAAAAGCTAGAAAATGTGTGTGAGGGAGGCATCAGCTTGTCCTCCAGAGCAGCTGGTACATATTTGGAGCCCTGCCTCCCAAAAAGGGGCCAGACATCACCTGCTGATGGGAAGTAGAGAATAGATGCTTGGTTTATTCTGCTTCTTCTTGTGTGGCCTTGCTTTCCTTTTCATTAAACTGTCTTTGTCTTAACCTGAGAGTTTCATCTTATTTTCCAAGGTCAAACCACCACAGCAGCAGACCTGTTTGAGGTTGCTCCACAACACTAAATAATTCAATGCCTATCTCAGTCCAGTAGCTAGAAAACCAATTTCCTTGTCACAATTAGAAGAAAGATAGTGGTAACTCCCGAGAGTTTTACTGTTACATTAAACACTGAACAATAGCCATCAATGGACAACTTCATCCCAAATCCCCCACAATGCCAGTTTACAGATACATACCCTAGGAAGAGCTGCAAAGGGCACGCTGACACCTGGAAGAGCTTTCCACTTCTCCAGCCAAGCAATCAAATTCTCTCCTCCTTTCTGGGCTGTCACACAAACAGCATGGGTGATAATGACTTGACCTTAGACACCTAATGCTCCCACTAGCTGCAAGACTCAACAGACGACTCTTCACAGTGAGTGCAGAGGTCATCTGAATATGCCATCAAAAATAACAAGGATCTTTCTCCGTACTGAGTGGGAAGATCAGTAGAGGAATGCTGTTTGCCAGCTGAGTGCTGCTCCCGCTCCATGGGGCATGTGTTGTTCAAGGTTTAAATGCAATGCCATTGGAGTGGGTCCCAGGTGAAGGAATTCCAGATCTTCACACCAAGTGGGAAACTCCAGGTATGCAACAGAAATTGGAGCTCTGCTCACTCATTGCTCTTGTGCATTCAGATAATTGTCGCTGAGCTGCTGTGTCTGCCCAGCTGGCCATTTTGCTAGAGGTCAGGATCTTTGCATCTCTTCAAACTCCATCTTTGACTGCTTCTCTTTCTGGTGATGGCTGCAGAGTTTTAAGATACTCTCTCACATCATTTAATTGGTATGATCGTCCGGTTGACATTGACTCCATACAAAGCCAGCAATTGGATTGATGCTCATTCCTTTAAATTTAAGCTGATGTTTTCAGCTGTGAGTGGGAGCAGCTCCTGCATAGGTTCCTGCAGGCTGAGAAGACTCAGGAGCTATGTACTAAAGTGTTCATTAACAATTAATTAATTCCCTTTACAACAGTGGCCTTTGATAGACACTAAAGAGAAATGTACAGAAGCAAGGTGAACTTGGTTCTTCTTCCAGGAATCTTACCCCAGCATTTGGTGGTTCATGAATTTCAGACAAAATCTTTGTGTTTAATCATCCTCAAAGATTTCGCCTTCCAGGGGATTTTGGGCTCCATAAACTTCTCACATTCACCAAGCAACTACGTAGGTTATCTACATGCTGCTGGAGAGAGCAGCGTTCATCCTCACACTTCACTTCTGACTTAAAATTCTAGATTTACTGTTAAACATTTTCTCTTCTGTGACTTTTTCTTTTTTTTTTTTTATTAACTTGAAAGACAAACTTATCCAACTTATTTGTCCTGTCTCTGCGGACATTGCTTCTGATTTTTGCTCCTGGGCCATAGAGAAAATGAGTTTGTGAAAGGTGACTTACCTTTCGTGATAGAGAGCTTAACTAACGAGATTTTTTATTTATCAGCTGATCTGTGGTAAATGGCAGCAGGCCCACATTTGGCCTAAGGCAAGTGCAAGGCAAATTATCTCACATAACTAGTTTAGCTTGGGTTTTTATTGATGTTTTATGAAACAGTCGGGTTTGGGTTTTTTAAATTAAGCCTTGGAACTTCAGTCAATTTTGAAACTGGATTGTAGACCTTAATTTCCAGCACTCTATGACAGTCCCCATTTTTCTGCTGGAATACTCTTTCTCCCTGTCGGACACTGGAAACTGGGTTGAAGGTTTTTTTTCTTGTAATTCATCCAAGCAGCTTAGCCATATTTCCAGGGTTATTTTATGGTCTGTGTACATAGTAATATTTCTTTGCATTGCAAGATTAATGCAAGGTCACAAAGTTATGGTGAGAACAGAAGGTGCATCCACTGAACCCTGTGAATACAAAAGCAGAAATCTCCTCTTGCCCCCAGGACCCTTTGGGTATTGATGAGCACCCATCAGCTCCACTCTCAAGCTGCTCTTCTCCAGCGGAACAGCCCCCAGGGCTCTCAGACTTTCCTGGGCACAGAGGTGCTCCAGGCCCCTGTGCACCTTCGTAGCCTCTGCTGGACTCTCTCCAGTGGTTCCTTGTCTCTCTTGAACTGTAGAATCCAGAACTGGACACAACACTCCAGATGTGGCCTCACCAGGGCAAAGTAGAGGGGGAGGAGAACCTCCCTTGACCTGCTGGACACACTCTTCTGAATGCACCCCAGGACACCATTGGCCTTCTCAGTCACAAAAGCACATTGCTGGCTCATGCTGAACTTGTCCCCCAGCACTCCCTGGTCCTTCTTCATAGAGCTGCTTTCCAGCAGGTCAACCCCTCACCTGCACTGGTGCAGGGGGTTATTCTTATCCAGATGCAGGACTCTACACTCGCCCGTGTTGAACTTCCTTACGTTCCCTCCCCCCAACTCTCCAGCCTGTTCCAGTCATCGATAACTGACCTTGCTCATGCTGCCCCTCTTGAACACGCCCTCAGTAGAAGTAGAACACTTCTGCTGTGGCAGCTTGAGCAAAAATAGAAGCAGTGCTCAAGTGTGGAGTGTGTGTGTAGCCATGGGAGCCAACGGGTATCTGTGATCAGTCTGAGGGGCTTTTAAAGGCTGGAAGGTGGGCAGATAACCATAGGTTAGCTCAGAGGTGAGGTTTGACTTGTTTTCCTTTAACAGTGTGATTTATTTTTTTTTTAATATTCTCTCAATCTTGTCAACATTTATTCATCTCAAACTTTTTCTTTTTTTTTTTTTTCTTCCTTGTGGGATTTAACCTAGCAGAATAAAGGTGGCATAGAGAAGAAAGGTGGCGTGGGAAAGTGAGGCACAGATTCTGTCAGTCTTTAAGAAACACTGACAAAATCCCTATGCAGAAAACCTGTTGTATCCTAAAAATTAATTTCAAGCTCTGACATCACACCGCATTCGAAGACAGGATTTTGTGTTCCTTTTTAAAATGTTTCCCATTAAAAAAGAAAAAAACAAGCTTAAAAAAAAATAAAGAAAACCAAGAAACTCAGAATCATCACAGTGTTCACCGGTCACTGGTGTTGCTATTCATTTCATGTGGAAAAAAAACTCTGGTCATCTACAGCTCTAAGAAGGCTACTAAAGAGGTTGGTTACAGTTTTTTTCCCAGGTTCAATAAAACGTCTTTGACTGTTTCTGTGAGGTATGAAGACTCCTTATTGAGTGCCAAACTTTGTCCCTATAACTACTACAATGTCTCAGTTGAGGAGACCACTCATTTCATCAAACATTGTGACACGCCAGCTGCCGCAATATCAATGGGTTGAATGCTAAACTAGGCAGGCTTTGTAGGCTGGATAACGATGATACAGACTAAATCAAGCCCTATGTACAGGAATGATTCCACCAAACTTTAAGCATTAAAAAGCTCCAACATATGTAATCTCAGAAATCTAGAAAACCACTGGGGAGAAAAAGAAACCTCCAGAAAACAATTTATCTCTGAAATATCAGCCATAGAATCAAAGAGCTGAGCCCTCACCTTTCCCCTTTTTACAGAGGGACCCTGGATGACACACTTATCAGTCAAACTCCTTGTCTTTGCTTTAGCATAACTTGGCTTGGCTCCCATCTGCCTTGCCACATCTATGACAGAGGATGTCTGCAATACACAACCGATTTTGGTCTCTCTTACTTAGGGTTAGATAGTGTAACTCCTCAGCTTTCACAGTGCCTGACTTGAGGGAGTGTATTTAGAGCAAGCTGGCACCATCTCTGTCTTAGTGGAAAAGTGAGAAGCAGCTC
Source organism: Todiramphus chloris collaris (assembly GCA_025345505.1). Classification (NCBI taxonomy): domain Eukaryota; kingdom Metazoa; phylum Chordata; class Aves; order Coraciiformes; family Alcedinidae; genus Todiramphus; species Todiramphus chloris. The sequence continues at coordinate 40,300,101 of JANVCC010000035.1, forward strand.
TTCCAAGTTTTGGACTGAACACTCATTGCAATTTAGGAGACAAACCTAACAGTCCTCAGGGCAACCCAAGGGAGGACTTGTTCCTGCGGTCTCCTCAAGAATCCTTATTACCAGGATGAGAGGGAACAACCCCATCCCACCCTCTGGGGGTGGCTACCTTATCAAGATGCCCCTATTTCTTCCCTACAAGCCCCTCCACATCCCCAAATTTAATGCAGACTGCTCTGCTTTCAGTACTTATTTTGTCCCAGCTGCCAAGAGATGGGTTCATTCTGCTGAAACTGATGGAAATTTTTAGTACTCAGAGAAAACAGTGTCAGCTGGAATATTCACTCTCTGTGTGTCCAGCAAGCAGCATTTTCCATTTCCTCAGTAAAATCCTCTTGGCTACAGTGAGTGCTGCAGAAATCCACACACTCATGCAAATGAGGAATGACGCATATTGGGATCTTGCAGATTGGAGTCACAGATTTGAGGACAAGGAACAAAATTCGAGGCTTCAGAAGATGCGGTTCATCTCCCTCAGGTGTCAGTCAGGTCACCATCTCTCAGCTTGATGACGTTATATGGCAATAATTTATTTGATCTGTGCAGGCAGGCATTGCAAGCATCACTCTTCCCTTTATCAGGCAACAGCTTTTCTTGGTGCAGGCTTATGGATTTCCAATAGTATCTATGAAAACAATCTTGTTTTGGAAAAACTTTTGGAGTAATAGATCTAAGGCTTTCTGGATATAATTCTCAGTCAATTCTCAGTTGTTGACAGAAATAACTAATAACATCATTTGCATATATTTCTGATTCATGGCTTGTCATTTCCTGTTCTCTATTTCAGAAAATCAAAAGTCCCTGATTTAGGGCCAGATTCTGAACTCCCTTGTTAATGAAGATACACTGATTTACACGAGCTAAGAACAGGGCACATAGATTTTCTTGTGTTTGGAGGGGGGCTTTATGCTTTTAGCTTCCTGGGTAAAATATATTTTGTCGAAGAACAACCTGGGAGTGAGATGGATTCTTACTGGTAGTCATAATTAGGCATAATATGCCCTCTGGAATTCTGAGCTGTGTGCTCCCAGTGCTCTTGCAGATGAATGTGAAGAACCTGGAAAATGCCCAGTATGTTGAAGTCTGATATTTGCTGGTGGAGTTCATGACCCACATAGGCAAAACTGGAATCCAGTGCAATGACGCTAATAACCAAGATATTTTTTCAGCATAATTTAGTTTTGACTGAGACAGACACTCTTCTAGTTCTGCAGAATAGATGACGCTCTGAACTAGGTCCCAGTTTTTCCCAAACTGTGGAAGATCCTCAGGATGCTGGTGCCAGCTTGAGGAAAACACTATAAACCCAGGTAGGTGTCATGGGGTTATGAAGTCTCTCAGTCATTAACTGCTGCTAGAGATTTACACTGACAGCACTGGAGCATCCACAAATTTTGTCTGCACCTCTTGGTGGGCTTGTGCCCATAGTTTACCTCAGCTTCCCAGATGCCAGCTCCTAATATTAGCATACCTGTACGGTGCAAGGATAATTTAAGCATCTCTTCGGTAATGCAGAGTGGTGTAAGACTATTCAGGGTGTAATGGGGTGGTGAGATTAACATCAACTCCTGCAGATGAGCAAAGCTGAAGGAGATCTCACAAAACCCAGTATCGAGCAAGGAAACTCTACTCAGATACCTCCTTAGCCATACTTGTGTCTCAGTGTGTGTAGCAGCCCTAAAAATTGCATGGGGGTTACAAACCTGACCTCCAAAAACTTGAGAAAGCAGCTTAGTGAGCAATCTTGTCTGTGTCAGCAGCAGTGGCTGTGCTCTGATCACCAGCGAGGATGGTTCTCCAGGGTGGTAGTCCTCAGTAAAGGAGAACTTCTTGGAGTTTTACCCTGTCTGACTTTCTAGCAAAAGCTTCAAAGCCAGGTTAGAAGTAAGGAGCTTTTTAGAGAGAGGCTGAACCTGTTTCTCACCAGGTGAGAGCTGCTGGTCAAGAGGGCTCTGCTCAGTTTCCCCTGGCTAAGGCTCTACCTCATCTGTTTTCCCCTCCACAGACAAAATAAGCTCCAGCAACAGTTTGCAACTGAATATGTGACAAAGCTTCAGTATTCTTGAGTGTTTTGGGTGGGTTTTTGATTTTTTTTTTAATATGAACATTAACACTGATATCTAATTTCAAGCTGATGAAACCCAGCCCCGGTTGGAGATTATGATCTGCTAAAAAGACAGACTTTTCCAGATGCTCTGCTTACCTCTCAAGAGCACTGCAGGGAGCCCTGCAGATATATACACAGAGTTTTTGTGGGTGAAAAGCTCTGGGGAAGCACAAGGCATTGTTGTGTTCTGTAAATGCATTTTGCTGGGTCTTGACCTTTCAGGTTCCTGATGAATATCTCCTCCTCTTGAGCAGGAGAAAAGAATTAACTCTTCGCTCCCGATTTCAACCTCAGCAGAATAATTTTTAACAGGGCATGAAGAGAATTGAGTCTTGTCACTTCCTTCCTTCAACCTTTAAAGGGAGTTTTGTCTTTCCATGAACTCTGCTTCTGCCTTGTAATTTGAGCTTGCCAGGAAACTGGCATTTTAAAACTGATTCAGGTTTCTGCTCAAAGGTGCTGGTGGTTGAAAGGACCTATGTCACTAAGCCCTCTCCCTAGCTCAGCTGGTGTTATTTGCTGAGGTCTCAACAGATTGTTCCTTCTTGGTTTTCTCATTCATCTGTCTCGTTCTTTATCACAGTACCTTTCTCAGCCAAGGGTATATATAATCATCTCTCTCTTACTCCCACGTTAAAAAATTCCTCTGAGTACATGGGCTCTGTACTAATCTCAGACCATTATATTCTTCTCTCATTTTCCACACTGCACTCACATCTAACTGAAAGCAGTTAGAATGAGAGACAGTGAATGCTCTCAGGAACATGGGAATGCTTATGTTGTCCAGCTCCCTGTGGTTTTATGATATTTAACAATCCCTATTGCACGTGGCCCCTTCCTTGAGTTGTACTGTCTGATTGAGAAGCTTGGAGACTTTTGAAAACCTTTTCCTATTTGCATTTCTAGGTACCAAAACACTCCAGAAAACCTGATCTTTGCTTATGTATGTCGCGTTATGATACTGTGCTTTAACTCAAATGTGGAAATTTGCAGCCCCAAAGTTTTTCTTTGATTTGACTCAGATTTTAAACTTATCCATTGTCCATTTTAGTATTTCTCCTGATTTACACTCATGGAAGTGAAACTTGGATTAGTTCCTAAAATGGTAGATTGTTCTTAGTAACCAGACTGAATAGTCTAAACTCTTCTTTCAGGTATTTCCTTGTAACCGTGACTTCACTCTCCAGATCCAAGTGGGGTTCATTTGGCTTTGGTCTAGAGCAGTTCAGAGTGTACAGAGCCCTCCTGTATGAACTTGGACACCTAGTGATGTGATCAGTCAGATTCCCCTTTACTTCAATAGAGCCAAGACCTCACTGCTTATAGCTCAATTAAATGTTTCAGAAAACAGCAGGGACTAGACAGTGATCCTCAATGATTATAAATGGTAGTACATGAGACATACCAGTACAGCTGCACTTATATATACCAAGCTGGATATCTGTCCTTATTA
>JANVCC010000035.1:40303718-40386001 GCA_025345505.1 Todiramphus chloris collaris
TTTTACTTACAATTCTCTGCAACTACTTTTTTTTTGGTGCCTTAAGGCTAACACTGATGTTGTGCACCATGGTCTTTAAGGTGCTCCTTTACCAGTTGTATATGACCCATGTCATGGTAGAAAGGTGCTAGCAACTTTCTTGTGCTGCTTGTCCACTATACACGGGGTTTTAGACCACATCTCTAACTGGTGGACCTTCTCAGCCTCTCCCTCCCCCCAGCAATAAGACTTTCTAGAAGTGGCAGAACACCCAGTAAGAGGAGATGGATGGTTGATTGATAAAATCAGGAGACAGCAGAGATGAACCAGGTGTGCACTCAGTTCTCTTCTGTCTCCTGCTTAGACATTGCCCATGAAAGCAGAGTCTGAAGCATGAACTCTTCAGTGCAAGGACCACATGTCTTTGAAGGACTTGAGAATGATAGCTTTCCTAAATGAATGATAATACTTGAATGGAAGAAAAACAGAAGAATAATCCAATTAGGAGAAATTGGAGGTTTGAGTGACAAACAGAAATAGCTGTTAGATGCATGGAGGTGCTGAGGGAGTGAAGTCTGGCAGTGGCAGAGCAACCGTGATGTGACTCTCAGAGACAAGAAAAACACACAGTGACATAGTTCTCACCCGCCTGTTCCTTTCTAGAAGTATATTACATTGAACAGGGCCCTTTCTCAGACCAAACTGCATTTGGATTCTTGGAAATTTGACAAAAATGTCTCCTGAGAACTGGCCTGTTTCTTCTCTTTCCAAGTTGACCTTTTAATGAGGTCTCGTTTTGCTTCCATAAGCTGAGAACAGAGTGTACGAGACAAGCACAAGATGTCCATTGTCTTTCTAGGATTTCTCATCTGGTTCATTCTCCTGCATATGTCTGCTTTCTAGGGGCCAAGTCCCAGAGCAGTTATCTTCACCTTTGATGAGAGGTGTTGTTCTTTGAGGAACCAACAGAATGGATCAAATTACGCTTAAAACCATTGCTATTCTCAGAAGTTCTAAAATAGCCACCTATTCACAGTATCTTCTTTCATGATTTAGCACAAGTCTGTCAATTGGAATATTTGGTTCTTTGGTTCTTTGTTTGTTTTTATCAAACAAATAAAAGAGAATGGGAGCATAGATTTTGTTCCTGAAATGAGTGTCACAAAAATCTTTTGATCTGATTCATAACAAAGTATTCTGTGGGGTTTTCTTGCAATGCAAGACCTAATCTTATTGTTATTCTAAGGATATATCAACAGTTGCTAAGAGGAAAGACTAAATCAAAGACTGCCATTCTATGGGAATTTAGGATCATACTAGGAGTGGAGAAAAGGTCTTGTACTCAGTCTGTTTCCTCCCAGTTCTTATACACACAGAAAAAAATAGGGTAGCAAATGCCTGGTCCAAAAACTTGACATCATAAATGGAGGAGATTGAATGGGATGGAAAGTTAGTCAGGCTCCTTGATGGAAGCATTTGGGAGTCTCTTTTCTTCTCTGAGAACAGTCCTGCCAGGAGACCATGAATAAGTAGTAATGTCATAGAATATCTGTCCTGTCCAGGGTCTGGATAAAGAAATGAAGGAAAGTCACTTTATGGTCAACCTGAGCTTCAGAGGAATGGAGAGCAGTGAATAAATCTATGCTCACTACCTCATCTACATCTTGAATATGTTGTGGCTACTAAAGGCATGTGCCAGATAGCTGATATCAAAAGCAAGTTTTATATCCTCCATCAAGATCCTGGACAGAGACCATTACTCCAAGGGATTCAGAAAAACTACTCAAACTTAGGTGCTTTGAAGCTGATGCAGTTACTCTTCCAAGGCACACTGTGCACAAGGGAAATTGTTTTCCACTTATTTCTTCTTCCATCTAAACTACTACAACAAGATCCAGTATCTGGGATGGGGTAGAAGAAACAAGGTCACAAACTTCAATGATGGGGACAGTTAAGGCAAACAGCAGGTTCTTCCATTGCTGATATGCTTAGTTATGCTATTTCTTTAGTCAAAATGAGGTGTTCTAGCTAAGCTGGAAAGTGATGCAAGATCTACTGAGTAAGCTGCATTAGATTGGATGGTGCTGGACTTAAAATGGATATCATGGTCACAGGGACCTTATTCAGTAAATACAACCATGCTGGGGAGCCACGTAGTGTACATCCATCAGAGGATCACAGCACAGAGCTGTGCACTGCTGTGCTGCAGGTGCACTTTCAGTCCTCATGCTACTGGATGTTTAATTAAAATCCTCAGAGCCCACATACATATATTTTCTAACGGTTCCTTGCAGTTTAGCTCAACAAGATGAGATGTAGAAAATAACTGTTTGATGGGAGACAGGGATTCACGCTCCTGCTCCTGATGATGACAGAAAGCGAAGTGTTCATCCTCCTGCTAATCATGATAAAGCAGAGAGCTCGTAAGGTTTTGAAACATGGAAGTGATAATATTTCATAGATGTGCTCACACACATATAATCCTCGTTACAGGACGATTTCTTAAACAGTGCTTTGGTCTGTAGATCTCAGCAACAATTTTAACCGAACAAAATACATTCACCTGAGGCAGAAAATAAATAGCTTGGCACAGCAGGATGATGGCCTGGGGTATTCCAGGATGAGACAAGATACAACTGATGATTTATTCCTATAACCTTTCCCAGTCTCTACCATCACAAAAAGACATGGACTCAGGCTGGTGTGTCAACAAAGATAAGACATGCTAACAACTGTACTAGCCTCATGTGTTTCTAGGTTTGAAAGAGACCTTTACTATGTAGACGTCACATTTACAAGAGCATCCCAGCAAATATTTAGTGGATATCTTCAGATAGAATCACAAGAACAGTTGGAAGTCATGAGGCAGACACTGGAGGGAAGATCTGTAGGGCTGCTCAGGCCAGAGACAGGGCTGCCGGAGGCTTTCCAAATGCAGCTGGCATGTCTTGCTAGTTGGAAGAGAAAACAGTCCCCAAACAAAGCAACAGCACAGCTCTGGACAAATACAGCTCCTGGGGAACATTGCAAACTGGATTACAGCGTTGTCTCACATCAACAGCTAATTATTGCTCTGTGTAAAGTCCCTGAGATGGTAAAATACAAGGGACTGAGACTATCCATCTTCTAGTTGCTCCAGATAAGGATCACAGGCTTAATAATGTTGGCACTCAGTTACTATATTTAGAGATGCAAAAGTTTACCTACTACAGATACTTCTTGTGTAAGTATTTTATTACTATCATTATGTGCTTAAAATGGGAAGTTTATGATTAGTATTTTTCTGTGGAGGAATTAAATTGCATTTATGACTCCCGTCCTTCTTCCACAAGCCTCTTATGTACTATTTGCTGTGTTCCTATAGACTTTAATTTTACTCTTGCCTTTTCTTCCAGCTGATGAATAAATGTGACAATTTACATATATGTAAACACTACCTCTTCAGTCTCTTCTTCCTTTCTTCAATTGAAGCTGACTAATTTTCTCAAGACAGCATCTCTGGGAGCTGCAGAAAGATCAATATTTAACCAAGTCTATCCAAAAGAAAAAAATCAGTATTAACTTGGGTGATTTTTGCGTGTGGTTTACAAAAATGGACATTTTAAAAAGGGAAAGAGCTATTAATATTTCCAAACATAGGTTAAAAGCAAGAGGTAAAACCACAAAAGTACAGCATGTTAGCAAGAGATGCTCCAAACAAAATTAATTACAGCAATGGTCACTGGGCCAGACCTGTAGCTGTGTAAAAGGAAAACTCCATTAAATTCAGTGCTCAGAAGTTCCAATTTAATTAATTCCTTTGAAATTAAAATCATGTCTGGAGAAGTTGCTGCTACAGCCATGGACACCAAATGGCCTTCATTTTGGAAGTTTTGTGAGGTTATAGGGCCAAAATTCTCTGGTGTTCAACTGTGAGAAAAGAAATCTTGTGCTTTATTATGTGTGGGGTCAGGAGCTGGAAGAGGGGGAAGCAAAAACTCTTGACACTGGTTGGATATCCAGATTTTCTTTGCTGTGTGAATGCAGAGGGGCACAGTAGTATGAGGCTGATATTGAACTGATTACTTTTGTGCATGCATTAACTTCAGTGAGTGCAAAGAAAAGGACTGAAGAAACCAAAGAATGATAGATCCTGAGATGTGACCCATCCCCTGAAGAAATGTTTCCCCCTACAGATTTCTATTAATTGCTATCAGAAACAAATAGATATACTGATTCAGTCATCATTGCAAGCTCTCTTGTGATTCCACTCATGTCCCATCCTGGTTGTGAATTGTCTAGCAGTTAGACCCATTACCTAGATGATATAAATACTATTGCATTGGTGGCCATGTGTTCATGCCCTGTTTCCCTACAGCTGCTCTCCCACTGTGAACGTACAATTTTATTTTAAAAAGTATATCTGCTGTTGAGTTTGACATAAAAACATCTGGCAAAAGCTGTCTGGTACACTATGACTCAGCCACAGGAGTAGGAAAGCTTATTTGAGTAGTAAATTAACAACAAAAGAAACTGCTGTTTTCCAGGTTTGCCAGTCAAGGCACTGGGCCAGTAAATATGATTTAGCCAAGGCACAGGACCACAGTTTTCCCTGCCCCCAAACACTCAGCACAGAAGATAGGACACTGAATTTTAATTAATGGTACTAAACGCATAAGGAAAAGTCTTCTGTGAGAGGGCAGCAAAGAGACAGGATTTCCAAATCGAAAGAGTCAGAGGTTCATGGAAGGGAAGGCTTCCTCCTTAATTAGTTTTGGAGGCCAAAACTCACTGCACCTCTTTCGTGATACACACAAGTACTACTGAAGGGATTGTTGAGTTTGTCTAATGCTCTTCCTGCTTGGGAATGGCATCTCTTCGACAAACACCTAACCATACCATGTTCAACTTATACATAGAGGCCTCTAATGATAAAAACTTTCCAAAGCCAACTAGACTTAATGTTGAAGTTAAGGATTTGGCTTCTATAATCTCTTTTCTGGCACTCTTAGATTTCTGATGTAGTCATCCAGTCCTTCCTTCTCCCACCAAATATTGAATATGTTGGCTTGAAAATTGGTATTTTTAAATATATATATATTTAAGCTGCTTAAACGTATTTCAAAGGTTATCTTACCTTTCATGTAATCAGTGACATTTCATTTCACTGTAACATTGACCCACGATCACAAATTTATGATGGGAAGGGATCATGAAGTTTAACCCAGCAGAATGCAGAAAAACCCCAAATAACCAAAATGCAATAATATGAATTATTGTAAACAGGGAATTCAATATCCAATCTGAAGAAGAAAGCCTCGGCATTTTGCTGTCCAGCTAAAATTGATGTGTAGCCCAACAGAAATACCAGCTGTCGGTTTTTAATGTAAAAGACTTTGTCAAAGGGATATTTTTTTACACTTTTCCTTTCCTGACCTCTCTTTTTTGCCTTCTCTGACATACTGCTATTGACAGTGCATAGGGAAGGGCTAAGGCTATCTTGAATTTCCTAGAATCATAGAGTGGTTTGGGTTGGAAGGGACCTTAATGATCATCTAGTTCCAACACCCTGCCATCAGCAGGGACACCTCCCACTAGAACAGGCTGCTCATAGACTCATCCAGCTTGGTCTTGAACACATCAAGGGATGGAGCATGCACAACTTCCCTGAGCATCCTGTGCCACTGTCTCACCATACTCATAGTGAAGAACTCCTTTCTAGTGTCTAATCTAAATCTATCCTGCTCTAGTTTAAAAACATTGTCCCTCATTCTATGACCACATGCCCTTATAAAAAGTCCCTCCCTGGCTTTCCTGTAGGCCCCCTTCAAGTACTGGAAGGCTGCTATAAGGTCTCCCCAGAGACTTCTCTTCTCCAGGCTGAACAGATCCAACTCCCTCAGCTTGTCCTTGCAGAGGAGGTGCTCCAGCCCTCTGATATCTTTCTGGCTGTCTTCTGGACCTGTTCTAACAGGTCCATGTCCTTCTTGTCTTGGAGGCCCCAGAGCTGGACACAGTACTCCAGGTGGGGTCTCACAAGAGCAAATTAGAGACTTTCTGAGTCTCATGCTGATTAATACATATAACAACATCTGCCTTGAGAAGAAGAGGGGTTTTCTTTTTGGGTTTTTTTTTTCTGAATTATGCAAAGGAAGAGTATTTTAGTTTAGTCACATGACTCACCCTGAAACATAAGGGTGTTCTCCAAGCCACCTTTCATGTGTGAGTTGGATACTTCGATAAAATCCACTTTCCTATCAGTTTACTGGGTCAAAACTCTTCCCTATAGGTGGTCTGCTCAGTCAGTGCAGCTAAATTATGTCTTCTGAGTGATTTGCCCAGTAGAAGACATCAATGCACAAATTATTGGCACCACCTATTGGCCAGAAAGGTGAATTATACAGGATTTGTAGGTTAGTTTAAATATTTTGAGTAAATATTACTTCAAATGTTCCTCCTGTTATGATTTATTCTAATGATACAATCCAGTAAGGCCACTCAGGCTTTAGGTTTGATCATCGACTGGGGATATGTCTTCCAGGGCACACAACAGGGGAGGAGGACACAGGGCATGAAGCTACAGCTGAAGCAGGTCTCACTAACCTGAGTTTCGAGTTCTTCTAGGTAATTTTCCTCTAAGATACAAACACAGCTCTACAAGATTTTTTCCAGTCCACCACCGCAAGAACCAGACAGAGCTGGTCAATGAATCATGAATCTGAGTGGCCTTAGTTACCTTTGGTTCTTGTGACCACAAGAGCAGTTGAATGATACAGACCTTGCTGACGCAGCTGCAAAACTATGGGAGTCTCACAAACAAACCCAAAATGTCCCAGCATCTTTGCAAAAGGTGATGAAGAAAACCACGAAGACTGAAATCATGATTTGGAGGCAGGAGTCCCTGCATTTTTAGTTCTTGTGCTCATCCTGATTCTTGTGTGGTTGTCAAATACCTCTAGAGTATGTTTTTTTGACTGTGAAATACAGCAGAGTTGAGATTTTTGTGATGACCCCCCCATAAGTAGTAGAAAGGATATGAAAAGGTTTCAGGTGTTTTGAATTATTTTCTATCACAACGTGCTGGCTTGAATTATACATATTAGGCTAGATGAAAAGTGATGAAAAACCTCTGGGCCATGGGACATGCTGCTTCTTTGTGGCTACTGGTGAACAGACTTGTTTGAATAATCTGCATTTTCACTGACTAAAAGAGAAGGGAAAAGAGAGAATGGCATTTTCCTTCAGGCTATTTTTTCTCAAATCCCAAACAGTTGTTTTGTGATGATGTTAGCTCTAAGTTATCTACCAAGAGGAATTTTAACTCTTGGTGTGATAAACTACACATCCAGGCAATTGGATTTTGGATCAGCATGGACTAACTGAAATGTGAAGGGGTCTGCTGGATCCTTTAGCACCGTCACAACGTATTCTCTGACTTTTCCTTCAGTATTGCTTCTTTTCATCTTCCTAGACTTGGAAAAACACTGGTATGGGTAAACCCCTCTACTTTGTCCTTCTCTCTATCCTTCTCATCTTCCAGCTGGGGGATACCTATGTCAGCATTCTCGTTCTCTTGCTGTGGCACATGAGGTGGTCATCTCATATTAGCACAACCAAAAGCCATTCTTTGCTGTTATTAGCCTACCCAGTAGGATGGGCTACTGTGTTCCCATTCTTGGGAATAGTAGGGATAAGCGAGGGCACCTGAAAGACAAAGAAAGACTTGGACAGAGTTTCTAAAACGTATAAAACTTTGCTTGATCTGTCTAAAGGTGTATCTAGACACTGCTGTGAACTAACCATTGCAATTTCTGAGTTCCTGTTCTCTGTGGAAAAGAACACAATATGACGCATAATAAATAACTAAGCACATATACCTTCATTTCTTTTGAAAGGGAATATTGTTCTACACGTTCTGAGATGAAAAATGATTGTGGTAAATTTTAGCAAAGCTAGCACATGCATGAGGCAGTGCTAACGGCAGAACAATTTTCATTTGCCAGTTGATTGTACTTCCCTGACAGAAAGAACATTAATAAAGATGTCCTATCATGTCTGATCTTCTGCCTTGAATAAGTAAGAGGGCACCTTCAGCCTTTGGAAGATCAGTTTTTGCTTGAACATGTACCTTTCTCTACGGGCTTCTGCTGCAAAACACAATCAGATTATTTATTTATAGTGAGTGTCTATTATCTTTAGACAAGTGGAAGATAAAATATAAAATCTTGGAAACTGAATTTAGAAAGTGACAATGTTATTATTATTATTACTTAAATTTTTAAACCAGACAGTGATCTACAGATTACCACTACTGTGTGATTCCTGTTTAAGTGAGATGAAAAGAAGAAAGCAGGAATTCAGCATTTACTCAGTTCAACAACTAGTAAGATACCAAGCCCTTTTCCTGACAGCTCCCATGTTTAGGAAGACCTGGGTCATCCTGCATAGTTTACATCCATGGCATGAAGCAAAGGACTCTAAGTATGTATTGACCGGTAACTGATCTGATCAACACATGATGTGATCAAAGGTCTGCAAAAAAGGAGGTGACTGTACAGAGGTAAAACGTCAGTGAAATCTATTTCTCCCACTTGGATGTGGTCTGCAAAGTGAGTATTTGGGGCTAAGTGTGGCGTGAATGATGGTCTATCCATCATCTGATATCCCCCATGAGGAAAGAATGGACCTGAAGCAGCAATTTTTCAGGAGCATGTCTCATCTAGTTGGCACTGGCAGGATCCATCTTAATTGATATGGACTGTGGGCAGCCAGTTCCAAAAATTTCTGGTCAGATGGTGGCAGATGAGTTGTATGGATGGCCTTTCCCAGGAGTTTGCAGCTGTTTAAATAGCCACCCTGTGGGAGCCACAGCACCAGAGCTATGTTTGACATTATTAAACCTCAGCAGGGACAGGGAGAGCCATGGGGACAAGGAGTCCTCCCTGCTTCCTGACTTCCATATATTACTTTAATTGGTAAAACTATGCTCCTGTCACTGGAGAGGGCATGTCATAAAACAAAACATGAACAAAATCCTCAGCCTAAGAATTCATTTGCCCTGAGGCTCAATAAAACCCTACTGGGTAAAGCTGTGTCCATGGGGAGTCAGAGCACCAACAGCGAGAAGAATCCCTTGGAAAGGGGACAGGGTTGTCACACCTCTCCAAGGGGGACATAGTAAACAATCTCTGTGGCTTCCTGCCAGTTTTTTCTTTTCCCCAGTGAGTTTTGGCTATTCCATCTGAACAAGTACGTGCATCCTCAGTGTAGAGTCATTATCTTTCTAGAGAGAAAGATAAAACTGTTTCTCTGTATTTGTGCATGCACACAAATATGTGAAAGTAAGGGACAATATTCTATTAATGTGCCTTTTTAATGCTTTCACATAGAATTCAGTTATGACAAGCCTGACTGCACTGTTGAAAGTTGTACTTAGCAGCTCTCACATGTACAAACAGATCTTTCTTCTTAAGTTAATGGATAAAATATTTACAGGAAGAATTCATTGTGATTTGTGACTGAACTTTACCAGGTACTATTAAACTGGATCTTTTAATCTCAATCTGTTTATGCAAGCTTCTTTTGTTTGTCCTAGGGATGGACGTGATACGCTCCGCGATTTTAAGAACAGAGAGAACTAGGATTTGAAGATAAACTGTACCCTCTATATAGTAAGCTAACAATCCTTTAAATGCTGTGTTTCATCCAGTCAATATTAATCCCACAACAGATGTGAGATAAAAATCATCTTTAGGTGATGAAAAGATAAAGTAATCCTGAATCCAATCCGGTTGTTCCAGAAATATAACATAAGCTTACTCTTCATCATCTCTGAGCTACCTGTAGATATTCTGTATGAAATAAGTAAAGAAATTCAGATATTTAAATTTCCTGCTGAATGATAACTAACCCTGTCTTGTGCCTACCTGACTCCAAACCAGCTGATTTTCCTGTTTAAAGGCCCTTTGGCAGAGTGTGCTCAGGTCCTGTGCCCCAGCCTCACCCCCATTCTCCAAGCATCAACACAGCCTGTGTAGGTCCTCTGTCTTCAAGCATCTTATCACATAGATTGAGAGGGTTTCTTCCACCTCAGTTTTCTTCCACAGTGCTCAGACTTTTCCCTCTTTCAAAATCAAAGAGAAAAAAATTAATTTTTTCCATTTTCTCCATATGGCTTTGAGACCCTGTCCCAGTCTCTCAAAGATCTCTGCACGGGACAGTAAGACAGTACAGCAGACCTTCCCTCCATATATACACTGCTGATCATGTGTGGAAGTTCCCAAGGACCTCAGACAAGACCCTGTAACCTGAAATTTAAAAAAAATAAATAAAAATACAGTAATTAATATGTTTTAAAACATGTCTTTGAGCTTTCTACTCATTAGCAGGAAATAACATGTGTAAGCATGTGTGGCCAAAGTTTTTTACTTGTGAAACTGGTAATAAAACTTTACAGAATTTGGTCTGGTTTCACTTTTTCCAGTGAGCAGAGTCCCAGAAACAGTGCTCATGATTTTTATTTCATTCATGTATTCTTTTTTTTAAAAAAAATTGATTTTGTTTAAAACTTTAGATATCTTCAAAATGAATTCACTGAAAGCAAGATTTGATCAGCAGATGCTGTGTTCTGTGTTGGTCTGATAAACTTGACTGATGGGTTTCTAACTTTCTCTCATTCATGTGATAAACAAAGGAGAAACAGAATGGTCTTTAAGAGTAAAATGGTAGCCTTTAGACTGCATATCCATGTCACAAAGGCATGGGAGATGTCATCTCAACATCTCCATGTCTCCCTTTTTATAAGAGTTTACTGTATAAGAAGTTCCCATGACCGGAAACCAAAGTTTCATTCCATAAGGGTTTACTTTGGAAAGAAACTTTTTCCTGCAGCATGTGTCCATGTGATTTCTTCCAGCCTCTAAGTGCAACTTGGTTTTATTCCAGAAAATGTTACTAGATTGAAAAACCAAGAGTGAGAGATTTCCTGCCCGTCTGTCACATAATTATAGTCGGATGGAGACAGAATTGGTGTTTGATCTCCAAGCTGGCTTGAACATTTGCCTCTCCAACATGGACTGGCCGATATCTTAGCTCCAGGCTTCCCAACCTATTTGTGGAGCATAGGAAGGACACCACGTAATCATAATCAATCTTTTGAAAGTTACTAGATAAAAAGGTATAAATAGCCCTTGGAACAGGAACTGGAAAACCACCTCTTCGTTTCAGGTGATGGCCCTATTGCTTTTGCTAGCAGATGGCCTTCCTGCTACCCCTCTTTGATCCAGAGGAGATTTAATCCCAGATCTGCTGCAGAAAAGCTCAGTTTCAGCATGATACACAAAGAATGCTCTGCCCTGTCTCCCCATCACGTAGGCTGTCTGCTGACAAAACCATTAGTGGACCTCATGGGAAGAGTTTGAACCTCCACAGATGATAGGGGCTGGAAGACTTTCCACTTTCCAGAATACACTTGAAAGGGGGCAGCAATTATGTTCTCTTATTGTGGCACTCAGGGAGAGCAGAAAAAGACTGTTTCATTTTTTTAAAAGCAAAAATGTACACATTAGTGCTCACAGAGGTAGCCCAGTTAGTAAGGGTCTCCTTGTGTGGAAGAGCCACACGCCAAGCCTATGGAGAGGGTTTAAGGGTTTAACCTCTTTGGAGGTTACTCTGATGTCTACCACCCTCAGCTGTGGAATATCCCTTCTGGAGCCACCTCTATTTCCTGAGTGTATGAGGGCTCTGAGGTTGAAAGAACCACCCCAGGAGTCAGGAAATTCCAAGTCAGGTACTGTGACTGTTTGGCATTCATTTCACCTTCATTTCAGCTTCTTTTAAAGTATGCCTTCTGTCAAAGACCGTCATCTAACCCAAGGTTTGTGTAGAAAGATGCTCTTCTAGAGTACGACTGGTTGTATCCTAGGTTAGGTGAAGCACTGCTGCTTTCTAGAGGTTTCCTTCTCTCCCTCCCTCCTCACTCAGCCTCTCAAAGTCTATAGGAAACCCAGTATCTTATATCAAACACTTTTACTTAAAATCATCTGTCACTGTGAGATTTATCTCAGAATCATAGAATGCTTTGGGTTGGAAGGTAACTTTAAAGGTCATCAAGGCCAACCCCAAAGGTCACCTAGTCCAACTTATCTGAGATAAATCCTACTGAGAGCACCTAACTTCTGATGGGTTTAACCCTTTAGCTTGTTGAGTTGTTATTTATAAAAATAGCCGATTGAGCTCACTGCAATTTCTGCCTGTTTTCCCTGTTTCGATGGCAATTTTCCCATGGTAGGCTTGCCTTTTAGTAAGTGTGTGTCAACTTGCTGATATAACGTCATCTGAATCTTAGAAATGTGACAGGCTGGAGGTGTACAATATTCACTTATAACCTGTTTTGGTTTTTAAAAAAGATGTTTTGCTTTAATCCTTCCTATAGCCTTCAGTTTGTCTCAAAAGTGATACATCCATGGGCTTTTGCAGCAGGCACTTCAGTAACACACGCGATACATTATCCAATGAACAATGATTATGGCTGCTCCCAGGTCTCCTCCCCCTCCATTATCTGTTGATTTCAGTTGATTTTGTTGGGTTTTTTTTAAAGTTCCTGTACCAACTGAAAACCACAGAGTTCCTGTGGGTGAATTTTAAATGTATCAGATGGAAAATATTGATTTCCAGTCATTCAAAAAAAAAATTTAAAAAGAATTAAAACCACAGCACACATTTTACAATGGAGAAGTTCACACAGGACACAGGAAATAGAGAAAAATGTTTCCTTCCCACTTCAGCACAGGCGCTACACAGCGTGTTCCAACACAGAGAACACACAAACATTGTTCAGTCTTCAGGCAAAGTCAGCAAAGCAGATGTGACTTTAAGTTTACCGCTTGTATAGCGTGAGAACAATCCCCGAATAATGGAAAGACCTTATGGGGAAGCCATGGAGTTTGCTAAGTGCCTTGGGTAAACACACCATATGATTCACTGTGTGCCATTTCCACATTGCTCAATGCTCTTGGGGCTGCTGGAACAGCAATGAGGAAAAAAAAAAAAAAAAAAAGAAGAAAAATCATTTTGAGATAAATATCTTTAAAGATTGTGGAGGGAGGGGAGAAGAAAACATGAAGATCCTACTGATGGAGGCTTGCAGTCCTCCATCTCTGTTGAGCACAGATCACTCTGATGGATGTCTTTCTCTTCATGGATTAGCTATATTACTAAAGAGGTGTGAAGTTCATCCTAGAGTAAGATACGTCCTAGTCAACTTCCAAATTTTCAGCCACTCTTGACTCTTCCACTGGCAGCTGTGAGCTAAGACCACTAGCATAAAAACTAAATATACACATGGCCTCTGTGTTTGTTTAAGTGATTTCAGGTTCAATATCTAGTTTATTGTAGTCTTGATCCTCAGCAGAGATTTTTGTGTTGTATTTCAAAGACGACGAGGAGATGAAAGCATGAATTAATGTTAGAGCAAAGCAAGCAGGGCAACTTCTAACAGATATTTTAAAAAGTGAGACCTGTCCAAATAAATATGCAGTTCACTGACAGCTGAACATTATCCATTGGTAGTTCATTAGTGGTTTATCATAATAAAAACATTAAGGAGACAGTATTCCTTTATAAATTTTTTAGTAGGGGAAGAGAAATAACATGGTCAAGTGATGTATGTGACAAAGTTGACTTTTGTAACCCTGACCAAGGCTGGAAAATAAATTTTAATACCCCTCTATCATGTGGGTGCTGGGATTTGCTATCTTGGGATCTTACTAGTACACAGATGTGAATCAAGCTCTAGTTTTCTACTAATCTGCTATTTTGTGAAGTAGTAATGAATTGGAAGCTGAAGCTAAAAGAATTCTAATGTGATATTACATAGTTGTTTGGGGTTTTTTTCTCTAAGCTTACTTGATCACTAGCACAAACATCCACCAACTGCAGGTACATTCTCCTTCAGGACTGAACTGGCAGTCTCTGGTTTCCTGAAAAATTAAAAATTAAAAAAAAAATTGAAGAATCAGTGGCTATTGCGTAAGGTCTGTGTTTTATTATCAATCAGGAGTTTTACTCTGCAGCTGAGGAATGTATGTATTTAAAAGAATTTACACCCCTTAGAAGAATGCATGTCTTTGCAAATTAGCATAGAAGATTAATCAGCAGTGACCCCTTGTCCAGAATATGTCATGCTTTGAAAACAGCTTTACCTTAGTCCACGTTCTGAAGCACAGATATCGTAGAAACATAGAATTATTGTGGTTGGAAGAAACCTTTAAGATCATCCAGTCCAACCATTAACCCAGCACTGCCAGGGCACCACTGACCCATGGTCCTCAGCACCACAGCTCCACGGCTTTCAAACCCCTCCAGGGATCACGGGGACTCCACCCCTGCCCTGGGCAGCCTGGGCCAGCCCTTGACAACCCTTTCAGGGAAGAAATTGTTCCTCAGGTCCAACCTAAACCTCCCCTGACCTAACTTGAGGCCATTTCCTCTTGTTCTGTTGCTTGTTCCTTGGGAGACCAACCCCATCTGGCTCCAACCTCCTGTCAGGGAACTGTTGAGAGCATGAAGGTCTCCCCTGAGCCTCCTTTTCTTCAAGATGAACAATCCCAGGTCCCTCAGACACTCCTCATAAGATTTGTGCTCTAGATCCTTCCCCAGCTTCATTGCCTTTCTCCGGACACTTCAATGTCCTTCTGGGAGTGAGGGGCCCAAAACTGTACCCAGGATTTGAAGGGCAGCCTCCCCAGTGCCCAGTCCAGGAGGGACATCCCTCCCCTAGTCCTGTCGGCCACACTTGTGCTGATACAAGTCAGGATGCTTGGCTTGTATCTTGGCCACCTGGGCACACACTGGCTCATCTTCAGCCACTTGTTGAACAACACCTCCAGGTCCTTTTCCACCAGACAGCTTTCCAGACATTTTCCCCAAGCCTGTAGCATTCACTGGGTTGTTGTGACCCAAGTGCAGGACCTGAAACTTGGCCTTGATGAATCTCATAATATTGGTCTCAGCCCATCAATCCAACCTGGTCAGATCCCTCGATAGAAGGGGATAAGAAAATAAACCTTTTAAGAAAATAATCATAGATAAAATTATGACAAATAACCTTGCTGATAACTCACCGTGTCTTCTGCTGTGCCAGTCTTCTAGCCTTAGCTGATATTGCCAAAATGAGATGCTGAAGCAAGCTGGCAAAGTAAGGTGGAAAGCCTGCCAGCTTCTGCTTTGCAGTCCACCATTCTGTGGAAAAATAGACAATTTATGTCTTGTAGGACTGAAGAGCTCTCAGTTCACTTTCTTTCTTTATTCACACAAATTTATACAGAGGGATGTGTGCTCAGTTGTCTTGGTCCAGAATGTGTTCAGCAGTGACAATTCCCCATGTGCAGTTCTCCAAGCCCGTGACTCCAGTGACTGAAACCCTTTTGAGCATCTTCAGAAGTGCTGAAGTCAGAAATCCCATCCGTGACTAATTCATAGTCTTTCATAGGATGTCATGACAATAATTTTATTGAAATAAAAATCTTTATTTCCCCTCCTTTCCAAGCTAGAACAGAGACAAATAGAAATCCACAATCGTTTTTGGCATTTTGACATTTATTTAACTTTTGCACACCATTATGAGGTTTCTTTTGTATTTAGCAGTAAGGAGTAAGATTCACTCTGACTTCAATGTACTAAGTTCTCCAAAGTTGAACTCCTGAAAAAAGTGCATCATTTTCTGCATTTTCCATTCTGGAGACATCACAAAAGTAAACCTGGAAAGCACACATCACTGGAAGGATCTTGCCTTGAAAGCAGTCAGGTGAGTTCAGAATTAGCTTTCCCAAGTGTGTGGTTGACCTAAGAAGAGCTACCACTGTTCCCCCTCCTGCTATTCTGCTATTTTGAAGGGTATGGGAGTAGATTTTGACATTAAGCAATAATTTGTATCACAGTAACATTAATAAGTTTGATGTTAGGACTCCACCATGAATTGCCAGATTACTCTTTGCCCTAAGAACAACCATAGCAATACCAGCAGCTCTGCATGGTGACACTCTCCTTAGTGGCCTTAGGTCAGTTGGTGCTGAAGTTATCAGTGAAAAATGGCTTCTCTGGACAGCAGATGAGACCGTCATACCAGTGGATATGGAATTGGAGAATATTGCAAAGTACTGTAGGTGGTGGTACAGTGGTGGTGCAGGATAAAGCAAGGGACATCTTGCATGATGATGATGATGTGTGGGAACATGAGGGACTAGGCATTATTTTGTAAAGATAAAGAAAGAGGTTAGGAGAACACACCTCAGGGTAAGGACTGAGAAAATAGGTTCACATTTTTATCTCAAGTTTCCTTTTCTTGTGCACGTTCACAGCAGCACCATACAGTAGAACATACCCTCATACAGAGTGTCTGTGTCTCATTTCAAGGGGTTTTAATGCCTGACATGGAGATATGAGACTCTTATCCCTGCACTCGCTGATAGAGGTGAGGATACAGTGACCAATCACTTTCTGAAGGTTAGGATGCTGGGGGGAAAATTGGAAAAAGTAACAGTTTTGGGAAAATAGCTATGGTGAAAGTCATGGTCTAGATGAATCTTCCTGTGCTGCAGTAGTTATTCTTCTGTATTTTCTCTGCATTTCTCTAAGCATTCAAATGTCATTCAAGTTCATGGATGTGAGAGAGTATAGATACACAATTTTATTTATCCAGGAGAAAGTCAGAAGGCCTCCTGATACCAGTTTTTTGGCCAAGCCAAGTAAAGGTTTCTGATATGACTGCACGCTTCCATTTATCAGACAGATTCACAAGATTGGATATCTGCCAGGAAAGCTGAGCAAATTCAGATGGAGGATCAAGACTACCATTTTTGCTTCCAAAGTAACTAAACATTATGTTCGTTTACCACAGGACATAACAAAGTCACTTTTTCTTATGTCTTTAGATCAAGACAGGTTAGTTTTCTAAAACAACGTGATGTAGCTCAGCAATTTGGTTCTCTTAAAACTCAGTGAAATTCTCCCTCCTGCCTTTGCTCTGCAAAAGGTGAGTCCATCTGGGTGACTTCTGACCTTAAACTTAAAAATCTTTGAATGTTAAAGAGATTGAATGCAAGAGGGACAGAAGCATGACATTTAAAGTACCCACATGTATTTGCTGAAAATAACGTATTCAGTAGTCATTCACTTGGACAACTGCTTCTCTGCACATCATTCTGTTCCCAGATAAAGTGATTTTTTTCTGCCTTGTTTATAGAGAAATTTATTGCATATAATGATTATTTTCTTTTTAAAAAAATCTAGCAAGATATGATCTTTAGGCAGTAATAAAAAAACCAAACAAACAAACCACTTTTTCTTCTGAAAACAATGTATGGGCTTTTTCAGTTCAGCATGACAGTATTGTGCATCGGGATGACTTTCTCCATCACAGTGTCCTCACAAAGAAAGAATTATATTTCTACTAAAGCATCAAGAGTCTCATTTCTCAGATGATTAAAGAACACAAGAACTGAGATAATGAGTCTGATGTCCACATTAACACATACTTTATCCTCTTTGGTCAACCCTACCAAAAAGCCAACTCTTGCTCTACCTCAGAACTGGAAAGAGACAATTGTTCATGAAAGAAGAAAAACGCTAGTCCTGAAGACAACTGTCTAAGAGTCTCAGTCCTTGCAGACAGTGTGGGCACCACACAGCCAGGACATTATGTCCAGAGGTAAAAACACCCAGCAACAACTGTGGTTGAACTTTCCAAGGATCTCACAGGAACAATCCTTTCTTTACCAAAAGCGAGCTTCCCCCATGGTTGTGGACAGACACTTACACCATTCAAACAAACTCAAGAGAAGGATTTTTCCATCTCAAACTCCAGAGACACACTGACACATTTTCCATGATGACTTTGTGTTATGAAGATGTAAAGAAGTGCTGGGCCACGCAGGATGTGCCTTTACTGCAAGCACCCATATCTGGGGGGTGTCTCAGATCAGAGAGTGGTGGGTTGTCTTCCACACTGTACTGTCTTGCCTGTAGAGATGAAATCTGTTCCTCCCAGCTCTTACAGAGCTACAAAAAAAAAAATGAGCTGAATATGATGGCGAGGTAGAGGAAAGCTGGAAAGGCAGAGAAAAAAGATCAGTGCAAGTTCAAGAGAAGACACCCTACCTTCTCCCTTCATTTCTTCTTTCCTGTACCTTCACTTTCCCCCCACCCCTTTCAGCACTTCGTTATCCCCATATGAACGCTGTGCCTCTTGCACCTTTATCCTCCCTTGGTACCATTATCCTTGAAGAAGTGAGGAAAATTTTAACTGCAAGTCCACTGATGGCTCTTCATTTATGGTCAAAAGTGCATCTTTACAAAGGCTTCTCTGTTCTTGCATGAACACATCTGTGTGCACACCCCCCCCTCCTTGCTTAAAATTCTCTTTGAGTCTATAATTACATAGTAAGTCTTTCAGACTCCCTTTCTCCTGCTGTGCTTTATAGCAAACATTTTTTTATTAGTTTTGTTTCAATCTTTTCTGTTTCTTCAGCCGATTGATGGCACGTTTTTACAGTTTCAGCATTTGCACAGGAATAATGATGTTTCTACGCTGTCCGTTTCTAGAGATGACACTGCATCCTGGGGATTTTGCACCACAATGGGTTTTTTGCAGTGTTCTCCAGTCATAGTAATGATCACCAGTGGGGATGTTGTTGTACCCAGATCCATCTCTGCCCCTGCCCAGAGGACTACTGTAAGCATGAAAATCATGCTCTGAAAACCATGCAACTGTCTTGGAAATATCTAATCTAGCCCTTAACTGAGTTGTGCAACTCAGAAATGTAGCAGTGGTGTGAAACTTATGAAAATAGAAAGAGTCTGTTTCTTTTTCTTTTTATATGGTGTTTAATGCAATAGCAAACTGAGAAACAGCTGTAGCTGTATTAGGAAAAACAAGTGTTTCAACTGATCCTACACGTCTCTGGAATAAATGCCTCAGAGATGTCAATTCTGCAAGCCTGGATTAGACACTGGAAAAAGACTCGTGGAAGCCCAGTGTGTGGGTGAAACTAACACTGACAGACACACCCCCTACCCTGCAACTCTTGAACCTATAACCCAACTTCAGTAAGATGTTACGGACAGAGAGCAGACTGAGATAGATCACAGTTTCATAGAACCACAGAATGATTTGGGTTGGAACGGGCTTTTCAAGGTCATCTAGTCCAACCCCTCTGCGGTGATCAGGGACATCTGCAACTAGAGCAGATCACATCATCCCCCAGACTGTGGTGATACTGGGGATTGCCCCAACCCATGTGCAGGACACTTGGCCTTGTTGAACCTAATGAGGTTCACACAGACACATTACGTTAAGCTTGTCCAGGTCCCTCTAGATGACATCCCATCCCTCAGGCATGTCAACTGCATCACTCAGCTTGGTGTCGTCTGCAAATTTGCTGACAGTGCACTTGATCCCACTGTCTGTGTCATTGATGAAGATACTAAAGTCACTGGTCCCAGTACTGGCCCTTGAAGGACACCTCTCATCACCAGTCTCCTTCTGGACATTGATCCGTTGACCACTACTCTCAGGATATGACCATCCAATCCTTTGCTCAGGACCTGACCTCTGCATCTCACTATAGTCTTTTCTGAGATAGAGGTTTCCTATCAGTCAGGCATGGCTTGTGCTAGAGAGAGCTATTGCCAGTCCTGGAATTGTGTTCTACTACATGCAGAGACTCTGCTACAGGTTTTTAGTTCTTTTCTTCTAAAACCAAAACTTTCATTAGCTAGGCAGAGAGGAAAACAGGTTGCTGAGTCTCTCTCAGGAATAGAGTACAACACAGCAAGAGGCAAACCCAAAAATGGTCGTGGTCTGATATGATGCAGTGAAGTTTTTCAGTACTCATGACTTAGATGAAACAGGCTTGGAATCAGACTACAGGGCTCTTAACAGTTTGTGGCAGGTGCAACGCTAAGATATGCCAGGGATGCAGTTTTCTCCAATTAAAATAATTACTTGATTGGTGATCAATTACTGCGCTTCTGAAAAATAACTGGGAATCCCTCATCCATGGATATTCTGAATGTCTGCTTAAGACTTTCTGTCAAAGAGATGTGATAATCACTGCTCTGTGTGGAGTATCCTATCCACAAGCTCTCTCATGCCCAGCTTTCTTTTGGCAGGTTATTTCTAGCTGTATTAAAATGGCCACACAAATAAGAGCAAAATTCCCTTCAGATGCATAAAATCATCAGATTTCCAAGATGAAGCATTTCCGCATTGATATATTTCCAATTTCCATATTTCCAAGATGTGGGAACAGCAAACTGGGATAAATCCTTCCTTCCCTATCTGCACATGCCTTTGAATATTTGATCTCCAGCCTCGAGATCAAGCACCAAAAAGTAGTCACCAGTAAACTGTACATCTAGTTGATGGAAAAATGTCCTGATAGTGTTTTAAAAGACAACAGATAAAGAGCCTCATCCTCTCAGGGAGAGAAGAAACTTGTAAGGGCTGGGAAAGGGAAAGCAGATTGCCTCTGTCCCAGGAACCCCCTGGTTTGCTGCAAACACAGTGTTTAGCCAAAGCAAAGCTGTCTCGATGCAAGAGCATCAGCACAGAAATACAACTGCTGTTTGTAAGTGGGAACATGAACTCCTGAGGAAACAGTAAAGCATCAAAGGGGTGGGAATTCATCAAGAAGTTGCTTGGAGTGTATCCAACATTGCAAATGAGCCCATATTTCACCAATCCCCAAAATAAGATTAACACAAAACAGTTGCACGTTTATAAAAATGGCTTCTTCATCAGAACAGCCCTTCTAGACTGTGAGACCTTCAGGAAAGGAGACTCTGGTAGAAAGAGAAGCAGCTTCCAGAGGAATTTAATTCAAATCCAACAAAAAGCATTCACGGGCAGGGGAGGAAGGGCAGATAGACACCAGGATGCTGCAGAAGGGAAGTCAGGAAAGCACTGCCAGCCTATGGAAATCGGAAGGCACGTTTAGCACATGTCTTTATATAACGCATAAACCACTACAGACGTTTGCAGAAACCCTGAAGACCTTCAGGGACTTCTGGTGGAACAGCTTGAGTACTGGGTTCAGTTTTGAGCACCGCAGCATAAAAAAGACATTGAGGTGCTGGAGTGAGTTCAGAGAAGAGCAATGAAGATGGTAAAGAGTCTGGAGAAAATGTATTAAGAGTTGCATCTGAGGGACATGGGGTTGGTTAATCTGGAGAAGAGGAGGCTGAAAGGAGACCTTATTACTCTCTACAACTACCTGAAGGGAGGTTGGAGTGAGGTGAGTGCTGGTCTCTTCTCCCAGGTAACTAATGACAGGACAAGAGGAACTGGGCTTAAGTTGCTCCAGGGGAGGTTTAGGTTGGATATTAAGAAAAAAAATTGTACTGTGAGTGGTAAGGCCTTGGAACAGGCTGCCCAGGGAGGTGGTGGAATCACCATCCCTAGAAGTGTTCAAAAAACATCGAGATGTGGCACTGCAGGACACGGTTTAATGGTCATGATAATGTTTAGTAGATGGTTGGACTTGATGATCTTGAAGGTCATTTCCAACCTTAAGGATTCCATGATTCTATGATTCTAGGCATGGTAATTGGTCACTGCAAGGCTTCATCTTCTGGTGGAGCGAATGAACTAACACCTTGGTGCACCCCCAGTACCAATGGACATTTCATCTGCAGCTCCTGGTGTCATTCTGTCTTACAAACTGAGCTCCTGCACATGAAGCTCAGAAAGAGCCTGAAGTCAATGGAGAAAACTCTGGGATTTGTGTGAGGTCTTTATTGTCTCAAGACATCCACAGAATACCAGAGTTTAGTGGCTTGACTTCAGACATTAAGACTTGAATGTGGACAAAACATGGCTAAAAGTTCTTAGAGCTCACGAGACATGTAAGGCATCATGCACAAGTAACTTTAAAGTACAATGTTCTGAGTGGCAAGACTGTTCTCCTCCACCATGGAACTTGAACCATTGACCACAGATATTCATCCCTCGTGTGAAGTTTAGATTTTATAGAATATGGTTTCAGGACAATGCAGACAGCTCAGAACAAGCAAGACCAAACTTGGGCACTCCCTGGTTTGCCTCAAACTCAGTGCCTGGCCCGGTTCACCTTAATTGCTGTGCTTATCCCATTTTCAGTCAAGAATAACTCACAGCCAGGGCAGGTTGTTGTTGGTTTTTTTTTTCAATTGTTTCTGTTAGGAAGGGGATTTCAAGGGTTAAATGTTCTATTTATGAATCCTGACAAGATTTTGCAGTTTTTCAAATACATGGGGGTATTTTTAGACAGAGAATTCTAATTTAACCATTCAGCCTTCCTAAAAATACTCTGCCACACTTCAATAGTTCCCACTGATGAGACATGAATATAAAATACATTTTAATTTCTTACAGACAAACAGAAGAAGAGGAAAATGTTTCTCCCTCTAAACAGAGGAAGTATTTGCGTCAAGTGGCAAGTCTCACATCTTGACCCTGCCATCTCTAAAAGGTCCTGCTTGGTGAATCATCCAGTTTATGGGGGAAGGAGAAATAACCCTGAAGACCTCTGTACTTGAGATGTCAGGTGGAAGGCACATCTTTTCTGATTAAAGCAGTGCCTCAAAATCAGACATAAAGGGGATATATATTGTTGGTTTTGTAAAGTGTTTCCTACAGCTTTTCTAAAAAAAAAAAAAAAATCTGGTTTTTGCCTAGCATGTAAGAGGTAAAATCCTGTCTCCATGGATGTCAAAATTTCTGAAGGATTTCTAAACCTTTGGAATTTCATCCATCATCTTGTCCTTTTTTTTTCTCCTACAACCTTTAGATAAAGGGTGCCATGCAGTAACAAATGAAACCTTCTGCTCCCTCAAAAAACAGGCATAGATAACAAAAGCTTTTTTGCAGATACTCAGCTGGGTTAAACCCATGTAACTCCTTCAATGCTGTAGAGCTATAATTATCCTTGACTCAACTGAGGCTTTCAGCCTTCCTCTGACATCTTCAGAGCTTGATACTAATGGCAACCATCATTCAAGCTCAGGCAGTGGGACTCCTGTTGTTGACACTTGGGTTGAAAAAGACCTACGGGCTTGGGAAGACAGCTCAGATACCTCCAATTCTTGAGCACCTTCCCCAGTTGAGGTCACACTATAAGTCACCATAACTGTTTTGAAGAGCAGTCTTGCAGGACACTGAGACTACCCTTAGCCATTTCTATCAAACCCTGTGTAGGTTTCAAAACCTTCATATCTTTTCTTATGTGAAATCAGTTATAAAATTCTTCTGTGTTCCTTGGAGACACTGTTCCGGCTGATTTTTGGAAACCCAAATGATTTCACTGGTAAGCTATCATCTCGCTGAAGAGAATAATCATCACAGTTGGTTTTGTTCACATCCATTCCCATAATCAAGATTCCAGACTAATTTAAAAGTAGGTTTCATTTTTCTTGATGGAAAACATTTTCTTGAATACCCAGAATCAGCTTGTCCCCTACGATAACCACTTTCTGGCATCCTACAATGTTGTGACCATCAGGGATATGTATTTGCTCATTTTGAAAGTAACTATCGTTTCATTGGCCGAATGGAGCAATGCTTACTGTGGTGAGGGATCAACCCCACACCTCCTAATTACTTTATGTGTTTCCATCAGGATAAAACCTTTCAGAATAAATCAGTTTTAGATGACGTTCATTAGCCCACTTGGGGTTCTGAAGAGTTCCAGCGAGGCCAGGTAGAGAACTATTTTTACAGTCTGGTTGAGGATACTTTAAATGGAAATAAACTGACTTTCAAATCTCCATCTCAGAGATGTCTTCTGGGACTATCACTTGTTTGTGCATGCACGATCCTACGCACTGGCTGATGAGTGAGTCATCCTGCCTGACACCTTATCGGTACAATATCATGCAATTTGGAAAATGTGGTCACTTCAGAAAGTGATTTTACTACTCCTGGCTGCCCAGGCTAAAAGCTAAACCAGAAAAATGAAACTTGTTACTTTACTGTGTGTTATGAAAGTCCAATACACTTTGTTTATTTATTTTTTTTTTAATTGATGATTGTGATTTGTAGTTTAAAACTGACAGGAAATAAACCTTCCTTTTCTCTGTGTCTCTTTTGCTTTTCCTTGTCTTAGAATTGCATCTCTAATTTAATTTCTATGACACAAAATAAATTAGACCTGGCAATTAAGCACCACACAACCACTCCCTCCCTCCATCCCTCTACTCAGTGGCAATGAGGGAGAGAATTGGGGAAAAAAACCCAAAAGATAAAACTCATGGGCTGGAATAAAGAGAGTTTAATAGGGCAGAAAAGGAAGACATATTATTATTATTAATAATAATAGAATATGCAAAATAAGTGGTGCATAATACAATTGCTCACCATCCACTGACTGATGTCCAGCCAGTCCCTGAGCCATGGTGATCCCCAGTCAAATCCCTCTAGTTTATATAGTGGGCATGATGTCATATGGTATCAAATAGTCCTTTGGCCAGTTTTGGTCAGCTGTCCTGTCCGTGTCCCCTCCCAGCTCCTTGTGCATCTCCGACTTCCACTGTCAGGACAGGATGAGAAGCTGAAATGTCCTTGACTTAATATAAACACTTCTTAGCAACAACTAAGCCATCAGTGTGTTATCAACATTATTCCATCCTAAACCCAAAACATAGCACTGTACCAACTTCTAGGAAGAAGATTAACTTTATTTCAGCTGAAACCAAGACATCTTGGTAGTCAGTGTTTCCTTCCTCCAGAAGTGAAAGCTATCTTTACGTATTTGAAAGGCAATACAAAGTTGGTTTCATATTCTTATCTATGCAAGCAAAATCAAGGCCAGCTCTCACATGCACTCAAGGTTAGGCAAAAAGGAGCAAAGCACTGCTGATATCAGGCAAGACCCATGCTAAAATCTTTTCTGCTTCAGACATGACCCCTCCTGGAGCATCTAGTGCAATTTCTGACTAATGCAATCCTCTCTCTGTTAAAAACCTGCATCTTTATTCCAGCCAACTCTAGTAGATAACCTAACCAAGTAACAAAATACCTACAGTTTCCTTTCGAGTGAATGCATACTTTTTAGGAAAAAAAAACAACTTTCCTTCATGATTTAAAGAAAGCAGCTGATGAAGAATCATGAAGTCTTTAGAGAAGCTGTTCCAGTGGTTAATTTCTATTATTGTTAAAACATCTGTTCTTTATTTCTAGTCTAGAATTTCTCCAGCACGTCACTCTAGCCTGACCTTCACCTACCACAGCATCCTTTTCTCCTAGACTGAAGAGCTGTATTCTCTCAGGAAGGGCATTTCTGCAGAGATAATTGCAGAAATGTGACCAAGTCAACTCTTAACTCTCATAGCAAAGCTGAAGAAAGAAGCCTTTTGAATTTGCTTGATTGAAGTTGTAATTTAAAAACTGCTTCTTGCTGCTTTTTAAAAAATCCCTTCACATTTTTTTCCAGCATTCTCATTGAAATATAAATATCAGACTTGAGTAAATACATCTTGTAATTGTCCATTTAACACCACGTTCAAGATAATACAACCCCTCTGATGATCCTCTATTAGTCTGCAAAAGCGTGGCATTGACCACATAGGCAACAGCTTCTTGCTGCTCAAGGGTTTCTCCACAATGGCCCTTCTGTAACTCTCAGTAGGTGTTATTGACCCTTTTAGTGCTGCACTTTTAAATCCTCAGAGGGAAATGGTTCACATATGACCAGGCAGACTCAAGAAAATACTGGTGTTTGTGCCCCTTGTTGATCAGAAAATAGTTTCCCACAGAAGTGGAATAGAGTCACAAATGCAGAAAGTACCATTTCTCCTTGGGAATGAGTGGAAGATAAGCTGGAAGAAGGTGCGGGCTTGATCCTACTGCCTCTGAACTCTTGTTTTATTTAAGGGTTCATTGACACCAAGTTAGCTGATGATGTTACTGTTCTTGTCTTTCCTTGCTTAGTTAGGGGGAAGTGTATTCCTTGAAACTGCCTGGAAAGGTGAACTGGCGTAGCCACAAAAACCCAACCTACGTGGGAACGCCACATCCATCAGCCCGTGGAGAGTTCACCTCTCCCTTCAGCTGCCTAAAATCTGAACTGGTTTAACTGAAATTGGCAGAGGCAGTGCTATTTCTTCACTGTGCTCTTGGTGACATGGTAGTACAGGGAGAAGGTACCCGGCGTGGGAACCTGGGCACAGCATCAGTCACCTAGGAGTCTGTTTCCCTTTACCTTTGTTAGTTCATTTTGGATCTAATTTCCCAGACTGTTTTAATTAAAGGAGTGGAAACCTAATGGATAAATGAATAGTGAACCTTCTCCTTCTTGGTAGCCTAGTCTAGCCTGGAAATGTCTCTGGATGAGTACACTAAAGTCAGGAGCCTGACTTTAGTTAAAACCTTTTATCTCACCTCTCTGTTACATTGTCTGTCTAGACAGGTCTATTTATACTTGGCTGTAGCACCTAATTTGAATTATCAAGTTCATTTTGGTAGAAGGCAAACCATAAATGGCACAGACATTGCTTTCTCTGATCTTTCAACCTGATCCATCATACCATGTACCTATCAAGGTTTCTGCAAGTGAGGAAATCCCAAGAAAAGACAGATGGTACAGTAAAAGGAGGGGATTTAAAGTCATGCAGCTCTTCCACTGCAGGAAAGATCACAAAGAAAACTGTTCTCAGTGTAATTAATCTGTGGAGCCCCTCAGAAACCCCCTCCCCCCTTTCTTCTCTCCAGATCTTACCATTGTTATTAGACTTCATTCTCTCATCACTGCTATCTGCTTCAAAGGAAGATAAAAACCTATAATGAGTCACCAATACTTGTAACGTTCTGTACCGTGGGATGAATTTATTTTCACAGCCATGCAATGGATTAGCAAAAGCCCAGGTTGTATATGTCTTAGTAAACTACTGGTATTGTTTGTCCTGATAAAAGAGCAATGCTTTCTCAGGGGGCAGCTGCGAAAGCTATTTTCTTTTCTAATATCTTCCAATAGCAGCACCTCTAATCCTGTTGTGCCAGCCCCTCCAAAATGCTGATCAGATCTAAAGGATCTGAGAATAGAAAATGCTCAACAATTTCACTGCAGCACAGGATGCTTTTGGTAAATGTTATGATGTATCTGTGAACAGAAATTAGGGAAGGGCATGTGTCAGGCAGTGGCACCAAAATGATCTTGTTGCTGTTCACACTGCACTCTTGAGTTGGATCAGTTCAGTCAGAAGGTATTTCCATTTAATTATACAGAAGATGTTTGCACAGGGTCTCTTCCCACCCCAAGCATTCTGTGATGCCATGAACCGTGGCAGATATAATCTGGAGGGGGCTGCAAAATGCTTATTTTCCGTGTTGCTATAAAGCTCTTCCCAGAAAATGTGGGCATGCAGTGGAGGCTTGCTGGTTAAAAGTGTGCTCAGCCATGGGAGAAAGCTGCTGAAAGCAAGCCTGATAACTCACAAGTAGGACCAGGTTGACAGGAACCCCTGCTCAGCATTTTCTATTCATAAATCCGGGTGATATTAACAAGTTGAGTATTTTTTTTTTCATTTTTCCTTTTATGGCTGGTTTTCTCTTGAAGTGTCCTCATCCCTCCATCCTCACCAGAACTAGCCCTTGAGGGAAGGAAGAGGTCTTGTTCCTGTAGCTTTGCTTTCTCTCCATTCTCCCATGGCTAGTGGCTCACTCTAATGGACAGAAAACATCACAAAGATCTTCCAACTTATTGCTGTCCGTTGTCCTAGACACTGTTTGGAGACTTGAGATTAAAAACTCAAGGTTAAGGAGGACATTTCCAGGCAGGGGAGATCTAGAAGACCCAAACCACTGCTTACAAAAAGGAGACAGCGCCTTTCTTGTGTATATCGATTGAAAAAAAGGAATTGTAGCTACTGCTTATTGCTCCACTCGCTGCTGTTGGTGTTGTGTAAATGTGACATGATCACATTCATGGGGCAGCCTGGGCAGAAAGGTTTACTCTGCAATCCCAGGATTATTTAGGCTTTTGTGGAGTTCTTCAATCATATCTCCATCTAGTCTGGGAAACAGAATTTAAATTGTTGAAGTTTTTCTGAGAAAATAAAATAAAATAAATAAAGTCTCCTGAGGCCTTCTAATTGCCTAAAAATGCAAAGGCAAAATTTAGACACGTACCTTTTGGATCCAGGGGCTTTCTCCTTGGTTTCTACAGTGCTCAGTGATACCTCTGCTGCAGTTTTTCTCCCTGCTCTACATTACAGGAGCACCGCAAAGATAATTGATGTTTGAGAGCTGGTCATGCCCATCATTAAGAGGACTCTGTCAGTACCAAGGATTTGTGAACGGCTTTTGAAGCAAGCCCTGGGGACAGGAAAGAACCTCTTGAACAGAGCACACCTTCTGTTATGCTTCTCTTCTGACAAACTCTCCATTTTGGGAAGGCATAAAGACACCAGTTGAATTTCTTGCATTAAGAAAACCCATTAAAATGATTTAACTTGAGGCACTTAAGCAACCACAGTAAAAGATTCAACTCCATCTAGTCTCAGTCCCCATTTTTCCTCATTCTCATTTTTTCTGTGGTGGAAAAAAAAATGTGTCAGACAATATACCAAGCTCTGAGCCATTGTTTGCAATACATAATGAAAATGCCTAAAGCTGGAAGAAGAGTAAAAGGTGAAGTGCTGAATATAGAGCTTCTACCTCATCACACCCTTGTTTGCCTGCTTGTGCCTCACTTGCTGTACAACATTATTCCACACAGAAAAGGGCATTTTTCCCTCTTCAAGTGGGAGCTTAACAGCCAGGGCCAGGAAGACCCACCAAGTGAGCAGAGGCTGGAAGAAGCTCTTTGTGTATGTAATGTTTCCATGCTGGGGAAGCTCTTCCCTGGATGCCCAGGAGTCAAACCTTGTCCAGACTGAAGTTCATTCTAAATCTATTGAACTGGAAAGACATTTTTTGCTTGAGATTAGTGTGATATCTTATTCTGTGGGGTTTTTTTTTCCTTGTCTTACGACTGTCCTTTGGGCCTTCACAAATTGCATAGAACTCCTCATTCTGGGGCTGAATGAAGCATCTGATTTTATCACTTTCCACGAGCATTAGGGAGAACATGAGGAGAAAAAATGAGCTTACAAAAGCACGAAGACTACAATGTGCATGAGCTCTATTATTTTTAGTGTCCTTTGCTAATATACCTTTCTCTAATGCCTCTAATCATTACCCATACTGCAGCTGCTTAGTTGGAGCAGGGAACTTTCCTGCTCAATTTGAGGGACTGACAGTAAGTCTGCCCATGTGCTGAGAAGGTTGGGGATGTAGCTGTAATCAATCACCAGCAAGGAAAGCTGCATCACATGCAAAGAAGAGTATCATAGGATGTTTGCTAAAAAGGTTTCCTGCTGTATGAGAGGACAGTCACTGCGTAAAGGCTATTGCTCCCACCTTTAAAACACTCATGGTCTTTGCTATCTCTTTTTCTGCCTAAATATTCCATCCAGTTCCTACATGACAATTATTATCTGAAAAGCATCACCTCCCAGAGGCATTCAATTGACCCGCATTGCAAACCAGGATACTGCTAGCAGGTTCCCAAGGCTGCCCCTGAAGGTCAGACCGTAAGTGCCAGCAGAAGGCTTTCCAAACCTCACCAGACCTCTTCAACCTGCTTTTTTTGGGGGGATGTGAATGTTGATATGTCCAGAGAAGTTGTGGATGCCCCATCCCTGAAAGTGTTCAAAGCCAGGCTGAGTGGGGCTTTGAGCAACCTGGTCTAGTGTAAGGTGTCCCTCTCCATGACAGTGCGGGTGGACTAGATGATCTTTAAAGTCCCTTCCAACCCAAACCATTCCATGATTCTGTCTTTGGGGTGGATGTTCTAGGGGGAGTGCATTCACAAGCCTGGCAAAACATGAGAGATGGAGGGTTGTGTTGCTGTACCCTGTCCAGCCCGTCTATGGCTCTTTCCATCCCTTGCATTCATGCAGAAGTTTTCACTAATTGGCTTTTCTGTACTAGATATTGGTTTGATTTGTTTAGTGACATCATAGAAAACATGATCAATAATAACTTTATCTGAACTGTGTTCCCATCCAGCTTCTGCAGCCCGATGCAATAGTTTGGAGACTCTCCAAGAGGACTTCCTCTGGGACCCAGCTCTGCAGCCAAAAAGCTTTCACTGCGATGAAACACTTCCTGATACGTTGTGTGTTTGTCCCCAAGGGGACACCCTCACCATTTCCTTTCCCTCCGGTATCTGCCCCCTTCACACGCTTCGGATGGATCCCTAGGCATCCTCAGGCCTGGCCTTTTGGTTGCATGCCTATGACATTGGCAGTTTTTGGAAAGATGGGTCCCAAATTCATATTTAGGTCATTAAATAGAAGACCTTTGGCTTAGTGCTGGTGCTGTGATGAAGGTTCCTGATGATGAATGCAATCACATGCCCTGTACCAAATTCTGCACTTCTGATCTGTGTATCTTTCTCCTTACAGAAACTTGAGTTACATTGCTCTATTTTTTGTTACGATCTAACACCATAGGATGGAGGGAAGAGAGGCAGCGTGGGACTGTAGGTTATCAAAAGGGGATACCTGCACCATTGCAGGGGAGGTTGCCTGGGGCTCTGAGCACCCTGCTCTAGCTGCAGATGGCCCTGCTCCCTGCAGGGGGGTTGGACTATTTGACCTTGAAAGGTCCCTTCCAATCCCAACTATTCTGTGATTCTATGGTTCTGTTTCTATGAAATAAAATTCCTCGTATGTGCCCCACAATTCCTTGCAGGCAGCACTGTTGCTAAAGAGCAGGATTTATGTTTAATAACAACTAGGGGATGTAGTGTGAAACTGTGGTATGGCAGGATACCACGTAAGGAGAAATCTCTGCATGGTCAGAACATGGCAAACTAGAGCAGCAATGTACCTGCCCTAGCTGAGGGGCTGAAATCCAGAATGCTGATGGTAACAGGCCAATTTTTCTGCTTTCCATCAGAGGCAGATGAGAGTTAGCAGGAGTCCCAGTCCGTAGCACACCACACTGCCTCTGCACATGGAGTTCAGTGAGGTCTTCCACACCACTCACTAAGATTAGTACACTATTCTATTTTTTCTAGTCTGAGGGTGGGGGGTTTTTTGGTCTTTTTACTTCGTATTGTCAAATAAGAATGGGAAAATATGAGAAAATGCTGAGAAAATGGGATCTCATCTAGGCTAAGAATTTTTTCCTAATTAGCTTAATTCCTTTGAAAAGATGGGGAAGGGGGGGGGTGAGCATCCCCGACACAACGTTAGCTCCTGAAGAAGAAGAAGAAGATATTTCAAGAAATAACCAAAACAAAACAAAAAGTGTGAGAAAGGCCTGTTGCCATGGTAACAGTTTGTCTCAAACGGATGTCAAACATTCTGTGAAATAATCTCACCGAGTTGTAAGATGCGACGATGAAGGAGGCTACAAAAGGAGTCTGTCAGTGTTTTATTTATACAATTTTTTATATACCTACTTGCCTGTGTGGTATTCATACATCACACCCATATTACCTCCCACAGCACACAGCTGTCCTTCCAGACTGGCTTAGTTCTACTTCAGAAATACAGGGGATGATAGGGGAGGAAGGACAATGAGAATGAAATAAAATAAAATAAAATAAAATAAATCAAATCAGAATAAAATAAAATGAAATTATATAGGTAAATTAAAATAAATTAAAATAATTGCATTCAGATGTGGAAAAAAAAAAGTTAAATACTTCACCTATTTAGTACCAGATAGACATTAGTTGAATGGGCCAAATTTGGCCCTCAACCCAATTATTTTCTGTGCAGGTTGCAGTAGTACAATTCAGCATTTGTGACAGTGAAATTGAGATCAAAATAAGCCTAATATTTTCTGCATTAACATCTATATTTCATTTGGGTGTTCTGCAAGTGTCAATGCATGGACCTCAATCAGTGTGAAGATGGTTAGGGATGCTGTGTGACACTAAGTTATGGAATCACAGAGTGGTTGAGTTTGGAAGGGACCTCTGGAGGTCATCTTGTCCATCGCACCTGCTCAAGCACAGCCACCCAGAGATGGTTGCCCAGGACCATGTCCAGATGACTTTTGAATATCTCTAAGGATGGAGACTCCAGAACTTCCCTGGGCAATCTGGGCCAGTGCTCGGTCACCCCCACAGTGTTTCCTGGTGTTCAGGTGACCCTCCTGTGTTTCATCGTGTGCCATTTGCTCCTGGTCCTGTCACTGGGCACCACTGGGAAGATACTGGCTGCGTCCTCATTGCACCCTCCTTTCAGGGATATATAGACATTGATGATAACACCCAGAGCCTTCTTCTCTTCTCCAGGCAGGACTGTCCCAGCTCTCTCAGCCTTTCCTCATAGGAGACATTCTTCAGTCCATTCATCAGCTTTGTGGCCTTTTACTGGACTCTATCCTGTATGCCCATGTCTTTCTTTTACTGGAGATCCCAGAACTGGACACAGTACTCCAGGAAAGATCACCTCCCTTGACCTGCTGGCAATACTTTGTCTAACACAGTCCAGAAACACTGGTTTTCTTTGCCATAATTACACATTGCTGGGTCATGAGAAACCTGACGTCACCAGGACCCCCAGATCCTTTTCTACCAAGCTGCTTTCTAGCTGGGTGGCCCCCAGCATGCAAAAGGAGAAACAAAAGCTGGTGATGCAGTTTTGTGCTTGTAGACACAATGGTCCCAGTGAACTGATCAGAGGACAAAGCTGAAGTTTGTAATTACTAGCATTAATATTTCTGCAGTTGCCAGAGGAAACATCTGGGCTTCGTGATGGAATCTTGGAAAAGAAAATGGAGGTACCATGATTCACAGCAAAGTAAGGAGAAGAGAGAGCATCATCATCCCTGAAGGCTGGAGTGTATTTCAAAGCAGCCAGCAGCATTAGCAACAACAATTATTTTTCTGAACAAAATAAGAATGCCTTTTTCCCATTTGGCTCACACTGACCTCTATGTATCTTGCACTTTTTGACCTTCTATTTCTGTCTTAACCAGGTATAGAGATGCAAGCACATCTATCCGTCTCTACACAGCCTTTCTACATCCCTCATATTCCCTTTCCATATTTCTGGGAGCACTTCTTGGGTTCATTAAAGCAAACCTTTCACTGCAATGAGCAGTGGTCTCACGATCACAAGAGTGTTACTCTAATTCTGCCATATCCTCTTGACTCACCTTTGCTGTGCTCCCAGACATGTTCCTCCTTGTTCATACATCCCCTCTGCTTCCTTGTTCCCCTACCATCAGATCTCATCCTGTGAAGCCTGGAAAACATAACTTCCTCAACCTCATTGTGATCCTTCTTTTCACACCTATGTCCTAGCATGGACCATTCCTCTTCCACAAGCTATGCCAACCTCAAACCCCACAAACTACTCTCTGGCTTCCAGGTGAACCCCAGTTCACCTCAGAACACAACCTACTAAGAGGACCCTGCAAAGGCCAGACATCCAAATCACACCACAAAGCCATGTAAGGAAAACAAAGATGGATGGTGTTTTAAACCCATAAAGATAACAACAAAAAAATTGTAGCTGATACAATTTTCAGTAGCCTCCTTATTCCAGCTGACACTTCAGCTCATTACATGTCTGCAGGGGAAGCCCTGTCCTCCTTCAAATTATAAGACACCCCCTTGATGACCTTAACTACCAATTTTAGGGGCATAAGAACTAAAACGCTGCACAAAATTATTCAGATTATTGGCCATTTATTGCTGAAGTGGGATTTTGTTCTACACAAAACTGAGTGGGTTGGGGTTTTTTGTTCCTTTATTCCATGTTTCAGTTGATCAAACTTTGCCAAAGGCAACAACCCCACTGGATAAAATAATGATTATTTTGGATTTCTTTTCAGGAGTGCATCAATTTTGTGTAATCAAAAATGTTTACAGGAAGCACCTGATTTCAGTGAATTGCCTGGTTTTTAAACATAAAATCTGTGAGAAAACAGGGGGAAAACTGTGATATTACACATTTCATCTTTGACATTTCCACAAGAAAAACTGATGTTTTCTCATATGGAGCAAACTTTCATGATAACACAGCTGCTGCTTCATACAAATACCTACTTACAAATGTTGAAACAAGGATAAACAGAGGCATCTTTCCTCCTCTTTTTGAGCTGACCTGTGATTTGCAAAGCCAATTCACACCTTTGAGCTATATACAGAGAGCTGCACCAATAAACTCCTAGGACACCCATCCAACACCCACCTTTGTTAGCAACCTCACTCTGAAATGAAAATAAAACTCACTGTACAATGTGATATTTTGTTCTTCCATCCTAGAACTTAGGATTTAACTGGATTGGGGTTTTTTTTCTTTTTCTAGAGTTCCTAGCTCTGGGGTACTGTTTACAGCTTGCAAAATACTTCAGGGTCCTTCAAAGTAAAATGCGTGATGTCCAACTCCTTTGTCTTCCCTGGCTGCTCTGTCTCTCGAGACTCCTCATGCCACACTCACCATTGCAGTACAAGATGTTCCGCACAAAAAGGCAATGCTACTCCAGCCATTAAATCTGCAGCTCTCAGGAAGCACAGAGACAGGTTCTCTCAACCATGCTATGGGGCCACCTAATGCACCGTCACTGAACCATGGCCCC
This sequence comes from Todiramphus chloris collaris, assembly GCA_025345505.1. NCBI lineage: Eukaryota > Metazoa > Chordata > Aves > Coraciiformes > Alcedinidae > Todiramphus > Todiramphus chloris. The sequence continues at coordinate 40,338,298 of JANVCC010000035.1, forward strand.
ATCAATGAACCATGGTCCTGTCACCCTGGTAGCTGAACTTCCTCATAAGTGTTTGGCTTGGGTGTCAAGACTGTCTGAGTGCCTGATCCCAGATGACAGTCTGGAGCTCTGCAAGAGACGGGGAGATGAGGAGCTCAAGGGAGTTTTAACCTTCTGAGGAGATGCTCCAATATGTAGATAGGCAAGTGATATCATTCCCTTACAGACATCTTCTAGAGGTACCAGTTTTATGAGGTGAAAATGAACATTTTCCTGGAGCTGAGTTTTATTCTGTGCTTTTATTATCCACCTACTGAACTCAACATAAGGCAAAAAGGAGAGAGAGCCCATTGCACCTTATTACATTCAATGTAAAGTTACTGGGAAACATGGGAAAACAAAGAGTATCAGTGTCCACTCTGCATGTATCTGCTGTCTACTGACGTGGGCTAGAAAGTCTGGAGAAGAAGCCAGACCTGAATATTTCAATGCCTGGAATTACAGAGAGGATGGGTGGATCTTTCTTGTTTTGTTTATTTTTGTGGTGTTTTTTTTTTTTTTTTTCTCGTTGGAAACAAGCTGAAATGATGAGCTATTATTTAGAGCTGGCCCTTTGCCAGGCTGTGATTTCAGAACTCCAAACAGCCTAGAGGTTAAGCTCAGGAGAGAATAAATCTTGTGCTTTTGCTCAGACAGTTGAACATGAGTGCTATTGCCTGGTTTTCTGGTTCCAGGGGAAAAAAAAACCCCAAAAAACAGTGACAGTGATTTAGTCTGGATTGCTCCACAGTAGTAGAGGAGTCAGCAAGGTCATGTTTAAGTCAGGTTTCTCAGAGTTCATATGCCACTGCTTCAGAAGCAGTATGATCTCAAGGAAAGAGATGGGTCTTCATGATTTAGAGCTTTAAAAAATAATTTTCAAGCGACTCCAAAGGGAAAAAGAATGAGGACTTTTAAAACTCAAAGGATGTCATAGGATATTTTCAGATATTAAAGCCCCAAGCCAGTTTGGTGAAGAGCCCATGAATGGCAGTAAGATGGTCTAGGTGGAAATCAAGCCCTTTGAACATAAACCTCTATTTTTTTATCCAGTGTCCCTCTCCAATCTCAAACCTGGCAACAGCAGTGGTAATAACATATGGGCAACTCTACTGCCTAACAGTGCTCCTGGTCCTTCATTCTGGGATTTCATGAAGTCAGACCTCAGGGAAAATTCTCTATGTATCTGACATGGACCACTTGCCACATCTGACCCAGTGAATTTGCAAGTAGGAATGTGTTAAATTGAATGTGGAAACACCAGGGGGGGCATTACAAACTCTACAACAGACATCATTTGTGGTTGCAGTCACATCACACCGTGTCTGCCCTTCACCTCTTCATTATATTTAGGTTTACATTTGCTGTAGAATATTAAGGATACATTAGCCCACTGGCCAGCTGCTTTTTCTGATGTTCCTTCAGATATTCCTGCACTGTTTCCATGCATCCCCCTTACTTCAGACCCAGGCAGATAGTTTTGCTCCCTCTTGCTTTACAGGACTCTGAAATTTGAAGGTCATCATGAATATAATCACCTCTGCGACCTACAGATCTTCACTCCAGCAAAATGATAGGAGCCTGCAGAACAGATGAACTGGATTGAGAGTTGAAACACAGTCTGGAGAGAGTCAAGTAGCCCTACAAGCTCTACTTGCCTCATAACTGCATCCTGAAAGTATAGGATTTTTTGTCAAGCAGATACTGGGAGTCCTCTCTCTACTTCTACTGTATGCTTCCCTGGTGATCACGGATGGGAAGAGCTGTAGTGACCATGGACAGGAAGAGCTTTGGTTCCAGAACTGAGAGAAGGATGTGATGAGTTTTTTGTTAATTATTGAACTCTGATAATAAAATATGACAATAAAGCCATTCCTGGATTCCCAAAGAGACATGTAAAACTGGCATTGTGAGGAGATGCTATGCCAGATGGAGTAATGCTTATAAAAATTTCCTCAGGGAATTAATTTTGATGAATGTATTTAATTAAACCTTATGGACACATAAAAAAATCATCAACTGGACTAAAAATACTCTGTGAACAAAGAGTCATAGAAAATGATGGGGTTTGGTGCCTCCCTTTGTTTACTCTGAGCAAAACTGAAGTATTCCATTTGCTTGAATTAGTATTTGTGCCAGTGAAAGTAGAGAATCACTAGTCTTGACTCACCAGAGGTTTCTAGCTATGGTCCATGGATGTCTCCGGTGGGTGTGGGAAAGATCCTTACCTATTGTCAGTCAGTTGAAATTCATAACACAGATGTCTCTAACTCCACTAATACAATTTTACAGCTGCACAGGCTGGAGAAGTTTGGAAGCCACAACGACCAGATGCTCAGCTGGTGCAAGCTGATAGTACTCCATTTCAACGTCAGCAGACTTGGCTGTCTCTCCTTGGCTGTATCAGGAAAGATCTCATCATTTGCCTTCGTGTAGTTCTTTGTACTCACAGCTATTCAACGCAACATGCTTAATCAAGAAGCCACATCTGCCAGGCAGACAAGGCTCTGCTGCAGAGCTACAGGGCATCTAGGGTCAACGTTACCCAAGCAATGGTTGAGAAATCAGGCAATCGAGTTGGCAGGCCTGATTCTTACAGAACAAGTGAAGTCCATAGCTTTGTTTACGTTTTCAGTGTTCATATATTCAAAGGGCTGAATACAAAAAGTGTGGCACAAAGCCAAACGCTCTGCCTGTTTTTTGGATAAAAAGGATGTGAGCGAAGGAAGCTGGAGGGTGTTTTAGGATTTCTCCCTTAGGCCACCCTGTAGCACAGCGTAAACAAATGAACAACCTTGTTCTCAACCTGCCAGAGTACAGTGCTTCCAACACATTTCATCATTACTTCTGCCACGGGGGTTTCTACAATGGAAAAATAGATTTTAGTGATTTAATTCATTTGGTATAATTTTATTTTTCCCCAGGAAATTTCTTTCTGGTGAAGAAATCCTGTTCTTGGAGATACTGCTCAGGCAGGTAACGAATACAGATAGTAGTTTCCATGTTGTTCATGGAAGAAAACTGTTCCTCAGACCAGAAAAATTTAGGAGGATCATCAACTGATTCAAATTCTCTCAATTACCACCTGCATCTCCTGCATCTCCTGGAGTGGCACACCATGTCCTAAGGACACTTATGAAGGTGAGCTTCTCTTGTCAGGGTGGGACAACTCATCCCTTGTTGGTGGGAACAGTTGCACCAACCAGATACGACAGAAATAGTCTCAGTCTTTGATTTGCATTCCAAGTTGGTGTCAGCATATTAATACTGAAATCTTCACTCAGCTTTAAATATTGCTAATCAAGTCAAACTATGTACACTATCTACAAGTCTACCTTGCCAGATCTTTGAGTAAGAGCAGGATTTGCTTGACCTGTTGTAGGCCAGATGTTTTCTGCAGTGCATAAAAGAAAAAAAAAAAAAAAAAGATAAAATACTTCTCCATCTACTGAAAGTACATGTTTCATCCACATCTGTTGAAAAGATTAATGAGCACTCTTGAACTTGGTTTACTGCAACTCAGATTTGCAAATTACAAAGATTCCTTCTTTCCCAGATATGTAACAAATTAAAAAAAACAAACAACAAACAAAAACAAACAAACAACCAAAAAAAAAAACCCTGTTGAGTTTTTATAAGTAGTAAAACCAACCAGAATAAAAGAGGAAGCCTTGCTGAAAGTGACATCTAATCTCAAAAGGGAATATCATGGCTATCAGAAGTTTTATTCCAAGGCTCTCCATGTTAAACTGTGTTTTGATGCATTGCCATTTGAAAAACACGAAAAGTAGGGCAGGGCTATAAAACACTCCTCCAGCTGGGAAGATACTGGGAAAACTTGCCTATCAGTTTGCTTTTCCATGCACACCACTTGAACACTCAGTCAGGGCGTCAGTCACCCATGCTTGGATTTCAGAATGTCTTTCACTTCAACTCTTTGCCACTGAACCCTTCCCAACAAATAAAAATGTTTCTGCTGGGCTTGCTGATGTCCCAGACCTGACCTAACATTTAAGGGCATTGGCCTGTGCTGTTAAAGTGTCCTCAAGTTCCTCTTTGCAGTGACTCCCAGTAGACTTCAGTTTGATGAAGATGGAGTGAGTGGGAACTATTGAGGAGGAGCAGATGTTAGTTATTTAAATTTTCACATGATTTGTCACCTTTGGATCATGCGACTCTTGCCTGGTTAGCTGTGTTGTCTCTGTGTCTTCATTCACTCTGTCTACTCTCTTGAGCTGTTCTAGCTGGAAATATGGTTCATGGGTGCCCAAATCAAGGATTAAATTGTCTCTTTGTCTGCAAACGATGCAGGGGTAATAACCAAGGTGGGGAGCAAGCAAGAACAGCAGCATGGACATGTCCCACCCCTGTGTATAGACACAGAGAGAGGGCAAAGGCTCCTGGAGTGAAGTCTATGTTAGTGGAAGAAAAGGATCTGGTGACAATCAGCAGTAAGTTCAGGCAGACAGATCAGAAGCTGGGGACAGGTTGTAAACAGTGAGGCTATTTAGGAACAGGCTGTGACATACAGAATCTGTCTCTCATTTTGCTACATCTGCCTGGTTGGGTCTTCTTTAGGGTTTTTATCATCCTGTCACAGGGGTGATGTAGCCATCAGAGGATCCTGGCACAGGTACAACTATGCCCCTTAATGGGAGGGAGTAGGAAGAGCCTCTGTGTCTGCCTCTGTGTCTACCCCACCAAGCAGAAGACACAAAGGATAAAAAGGGAAGCATGTTCCCTGGTTGTCCTTCCACAGTGAGCAAATCCATGCTTCCCTGCAGTGAGCCAAGCTAACAGTTCCTAGGTTTTGATTTAACACAAAATGCTGTGTCAGATCTCAAAGTAAAGCAGAATAACCCCAATGTAGCTCCAGTAAAGAAACAAGTACCGGAGTGTTGTACTGACAGAAAACATAACGTCTCAGCTGATTAATAGCAGGTGCTTTTCTGTTGAAATAGATCCTGTTGCAGTTTCACATAACACTTGAGACTACACGCATCCTTATTCTTCTCCAATATTTCCAGTATTGTATGCTGTTTAGTTTCTAGGAACAAGAAGAAAGACAGCCATTGACTTGAGTCAGCTGGGAGTAGAGCTTAAATGCCTGGCTCAAATCCTCAAGTGGGCTGCTGAGAGCCGAGATGGAGCTGAGTAGTCCTGGAAAATAAGTATGAAGATTTGGAGACTCTTAGGTCTGTTCCAGACTCAGCAGGTGAGGCTGGGTTAGAGTCATCAGTTTGTGTGGTGCAAGTTAGTCACCTTCAGATCATTTTAGTATCCATGAAAAGCTATAGAGACATAGTAGGGAGTGATGCAACCTCCTCCTAAACTGGATTATCATCAGTCTGTTGGATAAATTTTCCTCTGGAGGCACCAGTTTCTCCCTTTTCACTCTAATGGAAGGTCACAGTGGCTGGCTTAGAGCGAGACAGCTCATTTTAGATTTCTAACAGTTACAGGAGTTGAATACCCCCATGTAACCTGTCCCTGGTGCCTTATCTGTAAAATGAGAATAATGCTTCTGTGCAACTCAGGGAAGCTTCAGCAGTGAATGTTTGAAGGCTCTAAGAAAGCCTTACAGGAGAATGTGAAACTTTTTATAATGAACGTTGTCACCCCAACATTCATAAAGCCAGGGAAATCTTTGCTCATGAGATTTGATCTTGTCAGTAGATTTGCGAAGCTGGATAACCAGGCCTGCAGTGAGCAGGAGTGCCTGGCTGGGAGGTCAGGGCTGCTGAGATCTTGTGCCTCATTCAGAGCCAGCCTGGAGGTACAGAAACCTATTGTCAGATGAATGGTGGAAGGTGGTGGGGAGCTTGCAGAACAGCTCTTCTCCAACAAGGCTCTACCTCTGCTGCCACACTACTTGTATCTGGTCTTGAAGGGAGTCTTCAAGCCCTTCATTAGTTTTGCCGTTGTTTCAAACATCATCCCTCTGATCTTGAACTGCTGGAGAACCACAGCAGCTCAGCTGCACTTTCCCCATTCTGCCCACGCATTCCCATTGCTGCCAGGGGTTTCTCCCCTCAGCTGAGGAGCAGTGCATTTGGTGCAATTTTTGGTGCATTTTGTCTTGAAACAGGAGCAAAAAAAAAGCATCTGTCAGTACCTGGTGAAGGTGAGCAGCGGGACAACGAGGTAGCCCTTCTCTTGTCTAAAGACACCCTGCTTCAGCTGCCTTCTACCCATAACAACCTGGAAGGTGACTTCACTGACGTGCTTCCTCAGAGGATGCAGCTGCAAGTTTTCTGACTTCAGAGCTGCTGTTGTTTATGCCACTGTCGCTGCTGAGACGCAGGGATGGTGCAGATGAAACCCAAGGGAAACCCTCTGCTTGTATCCTACCCTGAAAGGACTGGAAGGTCAGCATTAGTTTCTCTGCATCTGCCAGAGTCACCCCCTTTTCCCATCCCTCCCCCTGCTCTGGGGACAGAGAAACCACCCATGCCAGAATCTCAGAGTTCATCAGAATGTTTCTGAAGACAATTTTTCTGCTGCAAGAAGCCAGATTGCACAAACAGGCAGATGTTTGCAAGCAAATGTCCCAAGGAAGATTAAAATCCCAAGACACATTTTTTTCATAGCTCACATCTCAACTGCTGTCAGGATGCTCAGATTGCTCACTGGAGACAAAAATGCATAGAAATGACCAGTGGAGACAATAAGAGGTGGAAATTTCCAAATGATGCCGTCCTTTATAATGAGAGACGAGGTTTATTTATAGAGAACCACGAAGGAATGATCCTTATTCATCAGGAGTCCTCTGACATCCCACCAGAGACTGGGACCTTGATTATCTATAGAAGCAGTGAAAGTCTGCTCCTAAACTGAGAACAGGTAGATTGAATATTGCCAGTCAGAAGAGAAAGGGACCTTCCTGCACTCCTGCATCTGATTTGTGTCAGATAGTGAGGACAGCCCACCTCTGTCATCCGAGATGGCTACAGCCAACATTTGTTTGGTGACCCTCTTTTACTGTTCAAGACAAGATCTGTTTTGTTTTGTTCAAAGGGAAGTCTAGGACACACTTGAAAGCACACTCTCCCACCCACAGAACTATCTGTCAATAAATCTCTGCAACACAGCAGGCTGAAACACCTTTCAAGTCTCCAAGGTTTACCTCCAGACTGAACTTCACAGCATGTCCTGCCATCCAGGAAACCATGGCTGGAGTAAATGGCCAAGAGCTTCTTCTAAGACCTGCAAGACCCTTCTTAAAGTCATAGATTTCCTCTCCCACCATCCTCAAAAGCAGGATGACTTCTACAAAACCTACAGACAGCTGAACAGGTAGGCAGATAGAGATTTACCAGAGTGCTTTGTTCACACCTCCCCTTCTCCCAGGAAATCATTTGAGTTTGTGCATACAACTACTACATGACCATCCTCACATCATAACACGTGGGTAAAACCATCGTTTTTGTTAATAGCACGTACACATTTCTATGTGCAGTTATATGACTTCCCGCAGTTCCTCAGTCCCATGACCCAAATGCAGTTGATTTTCCCATCAGCGACATGGGCTGTGTGCCCATGAGGTGCAGTAGTGTCATACGGGTGTAGACCCATGGACCCTCTCACAGCAAAGGATGAGCTTTTCCAACATGAGCATGAAAAGAAAACTGCAATCTCCTTTGCGTCTCCTTTTCCCCAAGTGCATTTGGGACACAGGTTCTTCTTTGTTTTGAGTTTGGGGGCTCCCTGTCTCTAAGTAATGCCGCCTTAGGTAGCATCTCTCATACTGATGGATATGAACATCAAGAACTTCTGAATTTGACAAAGTTACTTTCAATTCTTATGTTCTGTGACAATCTCAGTCTATCCCCAAAGAAAAAGGGGTACAGGTGTTAAAATTGGAAATGATCCTCTCCATATTTGCAGGTACTGAAAAATTTTCTTCTTCAGAAGTTATCCACTTCTGTCTTTTCCATGGGTTTCAGAGTTCTTCATCTTCCATGTGTTTCTTTTTTAGCACCTGATGCTCCCAACCCTCCAGAACTGCAAAGCTTTCCCATGGCTTCAAACAGAAGAAATCGGAAAAATATTCTATTCAGCTGCTGAGAGGACTGGCAAAAATTGTGTCCAACAAAGACAACTTCATAAACAGGGTCAAAGAACAGTTGTCCCCAATAATCCGGCCTTGGCATAACTCTTTATTTCAGCACATATGAGCCTATGATTCTAGTTATGTAGTCATTACGCAAAGGACTGCGTGAGACCTTGATGACTCACCCTCAGCACTTTCAACCACCCCATGAACTAATCTCTTGATACCATTGCCTAAACAAAGCTAGTTTTCATTTGACTGCATATAATGCAAGTCAATAATGTCACTAGACCACACATTGGCGAAGGAAACGGCTCCCTTGGATTTTTGGAAGGGACTTTGGACTGCAGTTCTCAGCCTGTCTGTCTACCTGTTGTCTTTCCAAACAAGCCTGGGAGAGGCAACCCAGCCAAGCCATCAAGTGCCCAGTTACTGGGGTGAGACTGCCCGGAGCCTTACATGAAATATGCCTGGGAGGAGTCCGAAACTTGAAGCCAAGGCTGGTTAGGGAAAAAAAAAAGGTCCTATTTTGGGTGCTCTTGCTGAACATTCCACTTGAAGGAATTTCCTCCGTTCAAGAAGGAACGTGAAATGGTCAGACACCATTAAACTGACAATTTTATATTTTGATTTTGTGTGTGGTCTATTTATAACCATAAATCTGCATGGCAGGTCAAGTGGTGAGGAATGTCCTAAGGACAACTCTTAACCATACTGTCCTTGCGCGTTTTCTTGCTTAAGAAAACAAGATCTCACAACCCTTACAGGCAGGGATGGAGCTTCAGGTTCTTCTTTTCTGTACCTACTTAAGAACTTTCTTAAAGGTTTTCAAAAGTAAACTCTAAAGTTGAAAAAAAGAAAGGGGGGGAGAAAAAAATAAAAAAAAGAGGAAAGATATCCAAGCGCCCAGGACAACGGCAGCTCCTGCTACTGCAGTTCATTATTTTCCTGGGATCACTGGTCTTTTCTGAAATGCTGAACTGTGTGTGGTTTAGATTTCACACAGCATCATTCTGCAGCATCACACCTGAGTAGCTAAATAAATCAGAAGTAGAATGTCCTGCCAAATCTACCCTATGCTACAGAAATCAGGCTTTGGGATTATGACACCTTTTCCTTTGCAGTTCCCTGTGACAGTCCTTCTGTCTCTGGGATGACGATCTCTGGGATCACAATCATTTCTGACCATCTCAGAGATCATCTCTTTACCTTCCTTTGAACTTCTTCATTCCCTTTCACTAGCCTGTTTTTAACTTGTGTTCTTTGCTGAAACTTTAGCCGTATAATTCACCACTTGTTGTCAGCCATTCTGAAATCACCATTTTTTAACTCTCTTTCTTGGTTGCCCAGCAGATCTGTGTCCTCATTCCTTTCCTTTTCAAATATGAAGGCAAAGGAGCCATCGCTCCTTGCTCCAGCACCCTCCACGGGGTCTGACTCCCCTGACACCTGGAACTACTCAACCTGGGATCCTGTGTGCTGGATGTCCAGGTTTCTATAGGAAAGAATCGCAGTATCACAGGATGATAGGGGCTGGAAGATCTGAAGATCTGGAGATCTCTCTGGAGATCACCTCATTCAACCCCCTTGTTAATGCATGGTCACCCAGAGCAGGTAGCTCAGGATCACACCCAGGTGAGTTTGGAATCTCTCCAGAGAAGGAGACTCCACAGCCTCTCTGGGCAGCCTGGCACAGGCTCCCACACCCTCACACCAAAGAATTTTCTCCTCCCGTTCAGGTGGAATCTCCTGTGTTCCAGTTGGTGCCTGTTGCCCCTTGTCCTGTCACTGGGCACCAGTGACAAGTGTCTGGTCCCATCTTCTTTCCCCCCAGGAGCCCTTTAGCTCTTGCTCAGCATTGATCAGCTCTCCTCTCAGGCTGCTCTTCTCCAGCTGAACAGCCCAGGGTTGTCTGGCTTTCCTGGGCACAGAAATGCTCCAGTCCCCTCAGCATCTTCGTAACATCCACTGGACTCTCCAGCAGTTCCTTGTCCCTCTTCTACTGGGGAGCCCAGCACTGAACCAAATAGTAGAGTAGAGAGGGAGGAGAACCACCAGACCTCTTGCATATCCATGACATAAAAACAAACTAAGCCTTAACCTTTTACTGCTCCATGAGGCTGTGAAGAGCTAGACTTCCTCGTTTAAACAGGCAGGGAAAACTTTTCCATATCTTTTTATAACTCCCTACTCTGAAATTCAATGTCACTGCTTAATGTGTTCAAAATTGCACCTTTTTTTTCACTTATAGAAGAAAATGCCAAATGGTCAGATTCCATTCGGTTCCCCACTTTGAATAGGAAATTTCTTCTTAAGCAGCCTCCTCCAAGCAATCAGGGCTGCAAATAAGAGGCCCACTCCCTAATGGCCTATCCCATGTGGAGAAATGATACTCCACTGGCCTGTATCACCAGTATTCAGGGAACAGGTTGATCTCTGACAGCAGCACAATGCTACCGAACGTTTGCTGAGGCAGGGAAGTGATTGTACAGCTTCAGAGGCTCTTTGGCTCTGGGAATCTAGTGTTAATGACTCCCTTATGGAGCTAGATGGGTTGGTGGTCACCCAAGCAACTTCACATCCACTGTCCTGTGCTGTGTGAAGATACCCAAGGTTTTGGCCTTGATTCCCATGAATGCCGTGTACATCTCCTCCAAACTGCTTGACATCCTGATAAAGAAGGATATTTACTCTGTAAATAGTTTTACAGCAGACTGTATCTGCATACCAAAGGGTGAAGATTGCCCATAAACATGGATGCCCTCAATGCTGTAGAGATCACCAGGTTCTCAGAGTTGTTTCAGGGATCTGTGGTCCAACAAGTCCTTTCCATTGTAGCAAAACTGCTATTATTATACCTGAAATGCACCCATTGGTGTTCAAACAGTGGCACCCCAGTCCAATGCTGAGCACAAAACCAGCAACCCTCTACCCAGGGTCTTGAGTACTTCCTAACTGAGCACAACCCCAATATTTCAGCTCTGCCTTTCCATGCTTTTTATCTTCTTGTGAAGATCAAGCGCTGTGAAATTCATTGATGACATGAAAACAAAAGAAGCAGCAAAACGTCAATAAAATACCTGATCTGTAAAATGACTGTAACACAGACAATGCAGAGAATATTCAGCATGAGAAAAATAGAGGAATAGGAAACCAACACAAACAAAGTCTGTCTGGTTTCACAATAACTAATGGCTTGCACAGGTTTGAAAATTAGCACAAAATGAAGCATTGTGTGATTAAAAGGGAGTCGTGAACATCTCCACATGTACACATTTTCATTCCCAAGTGACAGCACCACATTTTAAACACACAGTTTTTGGAGGCCAGCATGTATGTAGCTAAACATACACTGCACCAGGGGTTCCTCCATAGGCAGTAGGTTTGTAACTGCTGTCTTCAGAAATCATACAGTCATAGAAGGGTTTAGGTTGGAAGGGACCTTAAATATCATCTAGTTCCAACCCTGCTGCCAGGTTCCACTAGATCAGGTGGCTCGATGTCCTGTCCAACCTGTCCTTCAACACTTCCAGGAATGGGGCATCCATAACCACTCTGAGCAACCTGTTCCAATGCCTCACCACCTCCACAGTGAAGAATTTCCTCCTAATATGTAATCTAAATCTACCCTCTTTCAGTTTAAAAACATTACCCCTCATCCTATCACTACACTCCCTGACAGACTCCCTCCCCAGCTTTCCTGTAGGCCCTCTTTAAGTACTGGAAGGATGCAATATGGTCTCCTCAGAGTCTTCTCTTCTCCAGGCTGAACAACCCCAACCAACTCTCTCAGCCTCCAGCACAGGAGAGGTGTTCCAGCCCACACTGCACTGTCCATCTGTCTTCTCAACCTATGGCACTTGAAAAACATAGCTTACAAAAAAAAAAACCCAACATCTGAAAACAAACTCTCAATAAGTTAGTGTATGTAATGTGGGACTGGCAACAGTGTGATGCTTTTTGCAGTTCCATTGACTCTGATGGTCATATTTGTTGAATCCCAGGCATTGTTTGTGAACAAGGAGAGTCCAAGCAACATCCACCAAAGAGATTAAGCTTCCACTCTAAGGAGTAAGAAGTTTACCTTACATAGGCCAATTTATATAGGCCAGGTTTACCTGATATAAGCCAATACACAGAATCATTAAGGTTGGGAAAGATTTCTAAGATCATCAAGTCCAACCATCCACCCAACATTATCTTGACCTCTAAACCATGTCCTGAAGTTCCATGTCTATACATACTATGCTGGCATGAAATGTGTGTGGGTACAAAGTACAAATGAAAATAAGATCAAAAAGAAAAGTCATTTCTAAGGACACTTGTAGGTAATTCATATACTAAGGCAGAAAATCCTGCTTTTGAGGGTTTTTTTTTTTTTCAGCTCTTTGTGTCAGAAGCAAACTATGTTGTCAATACAGACAAGCAAGTGGGAAGTTCTGCATGCAAGTTTCTCATCCATCACAGGGTGTGAACTGCGGTTCAGCACAGATGGATTGTGGCAGCTTTTCTTCTCACCCACCCCCATGTCTCATACAGGTTGACCAGAGGAGATAGTGAATATTCAGGCAATAGCACAGTTTCAACAGATTTCAGATTGCCTTGGAGCATTCTGGTAAATCCCCATGCTCTGGAGATGTCCAAGGAAGTGCCATCTGTATGTCTTGTACACATTCAGCTCCTCTGCCTTTGTCAGGCATGCAATAATCCCCATGGCTCTCCCTGGAACCACCGTAAAAGCAAAAACCCATTGCCAGCCAACTTTTACAGTACAGATTAAACTTCACGTCATCCTTTCCGTCTTAGGTTCTCTCTTCAGGAATTGGCAAAGCAGCCTCAGCATTGATTCATAAAGCTTTGGACACATTCCTCCACTCACTTGCTGGGTACAACTCTCTCTGTGTGGTCTCACCATCCCATCCAGAGCAGTATCTCTGCTAATTGGATCCCGCTCATCATTGGCTGGATCATAGCTTGCAGAAGCTGTAGGTGCTGGGCTCAGATGGGAGACAGAGTATTGCTGGCTTTAGGACTGGCTTTGTGGGAAGGCTATTCTTCACATCCTCTCTCATTTTCAATGTCCCCATGATTTTTCTGAATGGCCTCGGAAGGGTCAGGAGAAAACAGAGCTGTTCCTCATCCCCACGGGAGAGCCATTTGCAGGTATTCAATTTAGTCCATCCCTTGTCTTTGAATCCAGATGGCTTTAGGATTTAATTACTAAGTTGATTGTGCTTTTTTATTTTAATTTTTTTCCTCCATATGAAGACCAAATCCGGACAGATGATACAAAAAATGTATTAAACATTAGACTTATACTGTTGTGGGCTATACTCAGCAGCACGAATGGAAGCGATGACCAGGAAAACACTTCAAATGAAAACCAAAGCAAGCGGTGACAAAGATTTCTTTGCACAAGGAAAGACATCTGCCGTGGTCAGGATTACACTCAGATGAGCAGGGTTCATTGCAGCACGTGCTTCAGGAAAGGATTGCAAAAGGACCCCCTCTGGCTCAGGGCAAGGGAAGGAGCAAATGAAAAATGTCTTTCAGCTGACAGAAGTGACATGTTGTGATTAGAAGCACTGTTAGGGAAATGCCAGGTTGTACACAAGCTTGATTTTAACTCCAGCTTGAACCAGCTCCTAATAATCACACAAAGGATATCCTGTGAAGAAAAATAAAATTACTTTTAGTAGGAAATTACTTTTTATTTTATGTTGGAACATTTATCAAATACTCACAAGATTTGCATTTGAACACCCCTTATGAATATTATTCTCTGTAGGCAAGAATCTTTGGTGGCACTTTGCTTTCCAAAACATCCCTCTGCTGATTTGCCTCACCGCGCTCAAAGAGAAGACTTTCTGTTCTTGAGGATGTAGGACGTCATGGGAGATACAGTCTGATTGTGAGGGCCAGAAAACATCAAGGAAATCATAGAATCACAGAATGGTTCAGGTTGGAATGGACCTTAAATATCACCTAGTCCTAACGTCCCTGCCATGGGTCGGGACACTTCCCACTAGAGCTGGTTGCTCAAAACCCCATCTAACCTGGCCTTGAACACTTCCAGGGATGGGGCATCCACAACTTCCATGGGTAATCCATGCCAGCCTCTTATTACCCTCAGAGTGAAGAACTACTTCCTAATTTCTAATCTAAATCAACCTGCTTTCAGTTTAAAATCATTACCCCTTGCCCTATTACTATACTCCTTGACGAAGAGTCCCTTCTCGTCTTTCTTGAAGTCCTCTTTTAAGTATTGGAAGGCTGTTAGAATGTCTCCTTGGAGCCTCCTCTTCTCCAGGCTGAACCCCCCCAGCTCTCCCAGCCTGGCTCCCAGCAGAGGGGTTCCAGCCCTCCCAGCATTGCTGGGGCTCCTCTGGCCCCGCTCCACCAGGTCCCTGTCTCTGCTGTGCTGAGCACTCCCGAGCTGGCCCCAGCACTGCAGGGGGGTCTCTCTCTCTGCCCAGAGCCCTGGGAGCAGAGGGGCAGGATCCCCCCCTCCCCTGCTGCCCAGGCTCTGGGGGTGCAGCCCAGGGTGCCAGTGCCTGCTGGGTGCCAGCGCACGGGGCCGGCTCAGCTCCAGCTGCTCCCCCCAGCACCCCCAAGTCCTTCTCCCAGGGCTGATTGCAATCCACTCACCACCCAGCCTGTATTTGTGCCTGGGATAACTACAACAAGATGTAGCTGAATAATGAGTCCTGTAAGGAACTGGAGCAGTTTGGGTAGATAGAGAAGAGTATGGAAGCTACCAAAATAAAATTATTCCCTATGATACCAAAAGACAAATTCAGATCTCCAAAGATGTTTAAAGTCTTTGGATATTGGAAACACCAGACTGTTGACATTCTCATGTGTATTCAAGAGCAGCAGATGCAAGAGAAGGGGAAGGTTACCTCTGGTGATATTTCATCCCAGGTACAGCAGAAAAAAATAACCCCAGAAAACATAACCCTGGCCTTGTTCTCAAAATTACTATATATTTCTGGAAAAATATAGAAGAAATGGCATGTTTCCCCCCCAGGCTAGGGGAAGACACAGTGTGTGGGCAAAGCAGTTTTGAAGCTGGTTTGCTACCTCTGCCTGTAATTGCCGTAGGCTTTGGAGGTTGGTGATGTTTTGATTATTTTTTTTTAACCGCTGATAATGTTATTCTGTGTTTTGGGACCTCTTAACTGCAAACAGATGTGGACTTATCAATGCTCCAGCAATGCTTTCTACCATTTCAACTCCCTGGAAAGCCAAGGACTTGTGCTCCTGCTTCATGAGCAATAGACTCATTTTCCTTTTCAGTTTGAAATCTTCCAGGCAGAAATTTATTCTGAGGTGATGGACAAAGGTTTTGGGTCATAGACAGAGTCTCTGGGACTTCTGCAAGTGTCCCTACTCAGGACATTGGAAAAAAAGGCTGAGATTTGCTCACACTGAATGAAACCCACCACTGTAAGCCCAAACATGCATGGATGTGGGATTGGAGGAAAACGAAGAGGGATGATGAAACAGAAATACTGCCACTCCACCTGCAAGTGAGGAGACATCTCACCAAAAACCATCCCTGCGTATTTTCTGGTAGACACCCAAAAGTTTGCCTACTTTGGCTTTCAGGTGACTCTCCTGATAGCCTTGCCTCCTATTCAGCACTAAGTCTGGTTTTCAAAGGGGTCGGCTTAGAAGTGTGGAGGCAAAGATGAGTTTCTTTGGATATTTGTTTCAGAGTCTAAATGGCATATAACTGTTATGAAAATCTTGGTTTTATGGTAGGTGACAAGAAGGTGAACATTTGGCCGTGAGCTTTAGAAAAATCAAGGCTGTGATGCTGAATAATAGAATATAGAGATGGGAAAGAGCTGATTTCTTACTGTTATTCCTACACACACACACCCCCCTCAACACTGCAAAATTGCTCTCAGCAGCACATTTTCCAGAATTCATTTGCATCTTAGACAGAGGCTCGTGCTTTCAATCTACAGTAAGAGAAAGACAAGAGAAGAAGCAGCATCCTGCTTCTTGGGTAAAAGGCTTCTTAAGGAGAACATACTGAAATACTACAAGGGCAGGCAGTTGCTTTCCTCCTTGCACTTACTTGCAAAGTCCAAGCTGTGAGATTCACATTGCTAGGTACTTCTTGGAAAAAGAAAACAAAAACAAAAAAAAAATCCCAGACAATCCATGTTTGTGGACAATAGTCCACCTTCCAAACCCTGAAAGTTTCTTTCTCATTAAAACATCCAGTAATTGCTGTGACTGGGGAAAGATGCTATCTCTTACAAGAGCCACGGCCCAAGGAAATAAGATTCTTTGTTTAGGACTTGATAATCTGACCTCCTTTCAACTACAGTCCTCTAGATCTTTCATTTATTAAATCCTGTTATGAAACTTAATTGGGGCAGAAATCCCCAAGCATATCTATTGTTTTGCAGTTATGGAGGTTGGCTGAAGCTCTTCCCAATAGAGGCACCGACCACTGAAATCCTCGGAGCCAGGCTCACCATGCTTGGTTCCTTAATGTACCTTCTGTAGTTGTTTATGCCAGAAAAGTGTGGATGGGGAATGTTGCTACATCTGCTGTCTGCTGGACTGGCTTCTGCTCAGCACCTCCATGGTAAAAGGGCAGAGTAATAGCAGCCCTACAAATGCAGCTGCTTTGAAGTGGTGTAAATGAGATTGTGATTTGTTCCAGCTGCAAAACATGGGAGAATCTGACACAGAGATCAGAGCCAGGGACATCTGCACACTTGCTTTATCCATATATGTATACAGAGCCAGAGAAGGGCCACAAAGATGATCAGGGGACTGGAGCACCTCTCCTACATGGACAGGCTGAGAGAGTTGGGGTTGTTCAGCCTGGAGACGAGAAGGCTCTAGGGAGACCTTTTTGCAGCCTTCCAGTATCTGAAGGGGGCCAACAGAAAAGCTGGGGAGGGATATTTTACAAGGGCTTGTAGTGATAAGATGAGGGGTAATAGCTTCAAACTGGAAGAGGGGAAATTTAGATTAGATACTAGGAAGAAGTTCTTCACTTATGCAGGTGGTGAAACACTGGAACAGGTTGCTCAGAGAAATTGTGGATGCCCCATCACTGGATGTGTCCAAGACCAGGCTGGATGGGGATGTGAGTAACGTGGTCTAGTGGGAAGTGCCCCTGCCCATGGCAGGGGGTTAGAACAAGGTGATCTTTAACGTCTCTTCCAACCCAAACCATTCTGTGATTCTGTGATAAGTACTGCTTGTTACTTTGACCCATTGAGGTCAGTGTTGATTTAGGACTTAAAGCACAAAAAGAAGAGTGGAGGAAAAAAAAGCAAGCATCGGGTGCTCCTGAGACAACAGAGTTCCTTTGTGATAGAGAAAATTATTCTCTTCATTGCAAAGTCTGAGTAATTCACCCCCTGGATGTGCAAGTACTTCTCAATCTAAATGAAGATCAAAATGAGAACATTGAATGTGTTCTTACACTTATAGAGAGGAGACACTGACCCTCTGAAGATGAGTAATTAGGTTCTGGAGTTAAAAGGAGAGCTTTTGAATGCGAACTAAAGTCTGCTTTCTTTTTTTATAATAGCAGGACTTAAAGATACGTTTTGAAGGGCTATGGCAGATAAGCCTCTTCATTCCTGAACTCTGGCTAATCACGCCTGAATGACGTGGCTGCAAGTTCTTGCTTAAGAAAACACACAACTGGATTCAGTTCAAAAGCTGACAGCGGAAGTCCTTTCTCTGCTGTTAGCCAGAGGTTAGCTGGACACGATGTTGCCTCTTGAGATTAAGTGCCGCAAAATTGCCCGTATATTTGGAGTAAACAGCCGCATGCTTGCTCCTAGCCCAGGCTGGTGAGGTGTGAGCCGTCGGCCTTTCCAAAGCTGTCAGCCACGCTAGCCTGAAATGATGTTTGTGGTGCAATGTCCCATCCTCCAAGGAGACATATGAACAGCGTCAGGGTTCCCACTAGCTTTATTCAAGAGCAGATGATGGCGGGGTGGGGTGGGGGGGAGGCCATTTCCTCCTCCTAAGCACATATGCAGTATCGTTAGGCTATTAATAGGCACTCCAGGGCTTCAGAATAACAGCAGATACGTTAATAAACTTATCAGTTGCCTTCAGGCTGTTGTCTGCAAATCCCAGGGGGAAACGTGGTCTCTGGATTGCCTCTGAGCCCATGAAAAGTAATTAAGAAATCAAAAGTATTGTCAGCGAGCTTAAGTTTGCTATTTAGGGATCTACTACTCAGCAGAAAACACTGAGATACCTGCAAACCAAAAACAAACATTGAGAACTTCTGCTCTAGGGAAAGCACAGAAATGGCAAAAATCAACCTTACTGTATGTTGAATTGTTAAATCCCATATCTTCGCGTAACCAGAATATTTCAGGGGATGTTGAATTTCTTCCTCCTAGAGCACTGCAGGGTAGCTGCACTCCTGTGTCTCTTGCCATCGACGGACAGACTCTGGCTTTTACCCGCTGGGACATTCTGTGAAAAGCACTGAGCACTTTGTTTTTTCCTTGGCCATGTGAAACTCACACACACCCCCCCAACCAGCAGAAATGATAGAGCTGGGATTCAGAGGTCTATTGCTGTGAAGCGTTTTCCAGTGTCATTTACAGCCTGTGCTAAACTACTATCAGCCGTGTGTGTTTGCTTCTTGCTCTCACTGTTAACTGTTTCATCCTTACCTTGTAACTGAAATGTCATCCCCTTTCATGCAGAAGTGTTTTTCTTGCTCCCTTGTGCATCAGGCATTTTGCTGCTGAAACAGTAAATTCCCCTCCACTGCCACCTCCAAGAAGCCACTTCCACTCGTGCAATCTGGGCTGTCTGTAAGATATTAAACTAATCCCCATTTATAAAAGGCAGGTTTTTATTGGAGCTGCAGAGGAGAGACCACCATCCAGCACAGTCTGGGAGGGAGGCTGCACAGGGCAGCCCCTGCTTCCGAAACGTAAATGCACGTTGCAAATCAAACACAGGGAAAATGCTGCCTGCCTGGTTGCCCGTTGCCTGTGTCACAGGCAGAACCCCCCAGACAAGGCACCCCCCAGGGACAGTAAAATGAGAAACTCATGAAGAGAACAGAACTGAGCGTACTGGAGTGGCAAATACAGACAGCTGAGCCTTCATGGGACCAGTCTTTGCCGAGACAGATTCCAGCTATTGGACGGGGCTGGATGAAATGCAGCGCACTCAAACCCTCCTGAAGCACAGAGGAACTGAAGGAGATGAATCAAAGAACCTCAGCATGGTAGGAGTTGGAAGAGACATCTGCAGATCATCTTGTCCACCCACCCTGCTCCAGCAGGGTCACCCAGAGCAGGGGGCCCAGGATCACATTGTCCAGGTGGGTTTGGCATCTCTCCAGAGAAGGAGACTCCACAGCCTCTCTGGGCAGCTCCGTCACCCTCAAAGGAAAGAAAATGCCATTGCTTCTGCCTAACAATGCCAACAGGCAAAGCCTGGGTTGCGACAGCTTCTCTTTTTCAGCAAGCAGGGGAGGATGGTGCCTAACACAGCTCCCCTGTGAGCAGATAAAATAAGAGGCCCTTCATCAGCACCTGAATTACTATGGTAGGTGAATTTTTGAGAACTAATAGTAGCCGCTCATCTCTGTGTGTAGGAAAGTTCCTGAAGTAACAAAGAAAATGAGCTGCAGACAGATCAGAGAGGACCAGACACTACAGTACAAGTAGTATATTGTGCTTTTCATTCTACCTCTCCTCCCAGCTCAGCATCATTTATCTGAAAATAGTCAGACCCCTCCAAGTAAGGCACAGGTATATCTGGAGATATTCTGAACCAAGATAATGTCCCTCAACAAGGTGACTATCCCTGATGGACTATTAAATTTACCTCTAGAACACGGTCTCGCAGTTTCTCAATCAGTTGAGGAAGGGGCCTGGCTGAGAATGGGTCAGGCATAGAAGGAAACACCTCTCTCAGGTAGGACAGCTGTCCTTCTTTGATAACCCTGGGTGGATGTTTCTTCAATGCTTTTTTTCTTTCATAATTCCATACACTTGCTTTCTGAAGCCATGTAAATGTTGGGCAGCCACAGCGTGTTGCAGTGAAGGGCTCAGCAGGTGACAGGATAGCATGTGAAAAGGTTTCTCCTTTTCTCTAGCCTTTCAGTTTTTTTTTTCACGCTGTTGCCAGCAACAAGTTGCTAATAATCCCTTCTTGGGCCTTGAAAACAAATGTGTTGCATTAAATATGAGAAGAAATTAATCCTCTGTGCTTAGAAATGGGTGAAGTTTTACCTGCACTCTCATATCCAGTCTAGGGCACTTCTCTAACAAAGTCAGAAATGAATGGGAGGAAATCCAGGGTTCAGCAAGAGTGGCAGGCATGTTAAAAAGGGTCTTTAATGATCACTGAAAGAATTGAATTTATTCAGTCCTGAAATACGAAGACTGAAGGGAAGACGTAATGGTTTGCCCATCTGAAAAAATATTGCATGTGAAAAGATGGTTCATTGTTCTTTGTGTCTGACAAAAACCGTTTGGGACAAGAAAGGAGATGATGGTTAAGGATGAAGCCAATCTTCCTAACTATAAAGCTCTTAGCAAATGGGCTGGGAATGCCCAAGTCCTGATGAATTGCAAGAGTGGGGCAGGCACACTAGATGGACAGGTAGATAGACAGACAGATCTGTTCCTGCAACCGTAACTGCATATAGAGGGTGACCAGGTTTTGATAATATCACCCTAGCTCTCCTGTCAACCTCACTTGCTTCATTTCATGTGATGATGAAGCTTTGCTCAACTAGACTGTTCTTACCTGGTGTGCATAAGCTAGTTGTCGTCAGATACCAAGAGCTGTAGGTGGATTGATTTTCTTACTGGGTAGTTGGGTGTGGACTGGGTAAGACAATAAATACAGTCACAGCCCACATCTTCTCCCACTGGCAAGTTTTCCCTGTCTGTATCATACACTTCCCATGCAAGAAGTGAGGTTCCTCAAAACCAATTTGCTCTTACACTTTCATCTGTTGTAAACTCCTGAAGGACTGGTTTTTGTCCTCATATAGGACTTTGGTTTTGGAAACCTCTTTGAGGGCTTGAGCAGCTTCCCCTCTTTGCATTTCACCTCACTGAAACACATTTAATGTGCTTTCAGTTCCTTTCCAAGTTGTCAGTCATCAAACCCAGCACCAAAACATGCTCTCTACATGCCAAGAGCATCAAGGCAGCTGTGGGGTCATCAGCATCAGACTGTAACAGTTTCACATCATTTATAGAGCACCATTAATGGTGATTAATTGTTCGTATTTGGAACTTGATAAATGAAGCTTCCCACATGACTGACAGCATGCGAGGGGAAAGGAACTTTCTGTAGAGGAAAAGGAAAGAAAGACACAAGTAGATCACATCTGCTGAGAAAAATGAGTACACTCATCACACCAGTGATCCATCCACTTGCTATGGCAACCTCTGAAATTACAAGGACCGGAGCCTTAGAAGAAATGCTGATAAGCAATGGTAAAGGTTAAGGGAATCGCAAGCTTGAAGGGATTTCTTAGAATCTTAGTCATTGTGACAAGATTTTGCAGAGCTCCGTGAAGTCCCCAGACCTGTGGAAGGCCAGATGTTCAGTAATTATAACAATGTCTCGCAGGCATATGAATCAGAAGAGCTCCGTTGGGGCTGTCACTCATTTGCCAAAGGAAAAAGTAAAGCGAAGTCCATTTTAGTGGTATTGATTTGCAGCAGCCAGGGAGTTTCTGTTCACTGCTCTAGAAAATAATGGAAATGCTCTACAGGGTTGAGCAGGGAAACTGAGGAATAAAATACTATGAGCCAGGTCTTTTGCTTTTTAACCTACTTTCCTAAGGAAATAAGGCTGCACAACCACACTGTGTGTGTTACCTGTCTTTCTGTGTCAGCCCTAAAACAATTTTAGCCCTTTTTACAGTGTTAACCAAATCTGACTAGTGAGGTAAAGTCTGAAAGATACTACATCACATTGAAGGTAACATTTTCATACAAATACTAGGTGGAAATGCTCCCCAGAGCCTCTGCAATGCAACAGAGGGCATCTGTAGCTTGTTTCATATCAGATATTCTCCACTTAGAAGAACTAGACAATATCGGGGCTCTCTCTCTGTATCTCTCCCATCTGAGCAAGATACTCCCTGACCACAGAAACACTATTGCTCTTCAGGGAAAAAGAGCTTTCATTTTCTGATGATCCTTTTTAGCCCAGAATGGTAAAATGCTACAGATAGCCTAACGTGAGCTAAAGACTAAGAAAAACTAAAGTATAAGCAGGAGGACAGTGTGGCTTTTATCTTTGCCTTGTTATTCATGCCACTTTCTCAGCACTTGTCTCCCGCTTGTCTGGCAAATTAAAAACATAAGGACATAAAATAAAAGGTTTCATTTCCAAAAGTTGTGGTTTCATTGTAAATGGTTTTCAAGCCCTTTCTGTTCTGCTGCGGATGGGACTCCTACAGCCACACTTTCGTCCAAGCATGAAAGGACTTCAAACGTTCAAGAGCTTGTGCTAAACATTTGATACGTGATGCAGAAAATCAGTAATACCAGTTTTGGAGAATCTCCAAAGCAGAACAATCCTCTTAATGGCCAGGTCAGCATGCACAGTCCTTGAACCCTGGGATGGTCTCTGTTTTGCTTCTGGGTAAACTGAGGTGCAGCAGCAGTCTGTGAATTTATTGCAGAATAAGCCAACACTCTTGAAATAGGAAGTGTATAGCTGTAACTGCCCTAATGGATGATCTTCCCAATTTCCTTCTCGTGCTATGCTCTGTATTGCACACCTCTGCTTGGAGATGCCATGGGGCTGAACTGGGAGGCATCTGCCAATGAGCCATGCAGTCAAATAAGCTCCCAGTCCAAATATGATCAGCCAGCACAGAACACCCTGTTGCCCACAGGTGCCAATTGCTGCATCAGTAGGAAGGAAGGAATAAACAAAAACTTCACAATTCATTTCTATATTACCAACATACATGGTAGAGAATAAAAGGAGACAGAGTCTGTTTTCTGGCTGCAAGGCACACATTGTTGAGTATTTTTTCTCCACAAACAGGATTACCTTTTCTATTCTGCCTTTTGGGAATGGTCCTCAACAGATGGCTTCTCTGATTCCATAAAAGGGATGGAACACCTCTCCCAGTGAAGAAAGGCTGAGAGAGTGGAGGTTGTTCAGCCTGGAGAAGAAAATTCTCTGAGGGGACGTTATTGCAGCCTTTCAGTAAGTAAAGAGGGCTTATCAGAAAGATGGAGACAGACTTTTGAGCAGGGCCTGTTGGGACAGGGCAAGGGGTGATGGTTTGAAACTAAAAGAGGAAGATTCAGAGTGGAGAGAAGGAAAAAATTTTTGACACTGAGGGGGATGAGACCCTGTCCCAGATTTCCCAGAGAGGTGGTTGATGCCCCATCCCTGGAACCATTCCAGGTAAAATTGGACAGGGCTCTGAGCACCCTGCTCTAGTTGCAGATGTCCCTACTCAGTGCAGGGAGGTTGAACTAGATGACCTTTAAAGGTCTCTTTCAAACCAAAACATTCTGTTTCTACAAGCCCCTGAAATTGTGCTGTCTCAGAAAGCACCAGCACGAGGTAAAATCACACCAAGGTGTACAGGATGGTGAGCCAGGACTGGAGGCTCTGTCCTGGGGCTGTTAGAGACTCAGATACACATGACCCACTGCTGTATAATAGCACTCCTGAACCAGCTCTTTGCACAGGGCAGAGATGCATGGACATGGGCGAGCCACATCCTCGGGACTGGAACAAGTCCCATCTGTCTGCAGCCATACAAGGCAGTCCTCAGCATGTGCTGACAATGAACTTTTCAATGAGGAGCTTTTCATTAACTCCAGCTTTGTCCCCAAGACCTCTGCTGGAAAAAGGTGTCCAGCCCAAAAATCACAAAGGAAGAATTTGTCATTCAGGATTGATGATATGGCTGGCAGAGAGCAAATCTTGTCCTGGGAATTTTACACATCTCATTTCTACCTCTAGGGACTACTGAAGTACGGGAGAAAAAAAGCAAATCAGAACGGCATATTGTCTTTATTTTCTCATTCTGTACTAGCGAGGGAGAATAACACAAATCACCAGTAAACCCAATGTCTCTTCTGGGAGAAAATTCTATTGCATTTGTAAGAGGCTGTTGACAGATAACTGGAAGCGTTGAAAGCGTTGTTTCATTGAAGTTGTCCCTCTCTATTTATAACCCTTGACAATGCTGGGGAGCTGGAGATAGATTAAATGGGAGGCACAGAAGTGACAACTGGAGTTTTAAAGAGAATAAAAGTGTATTTGAAATGGGATGGGCTGTCCCCCATGCTCTGCTTTAACTGCCCCTGAAAGCTTCTCTGAAGCGAAGCAAAGTGACCTTTTGCTCCAAATTTTGGGTTGAATTTTTAGTGTGTCCTCTGTCTATGTCAGGCAAGTGTTGCCACAGCGTGAAATAAGCAGACGACCACCCCCCACCCCCCTGAGATCTGTCAGCAGTAGGTTAAAAATAAAATAAAGTACACAACTGTGCTGCTGTACGATACAGACAAAAAGTAGCTAGCATCTGAATGCCAAAAGTATTCTTTGCTCTGTGTGGTAATGGAATTCATGGGAGAAATGTGTAACAGCCCCTCACAATCTCTACGGTCCATGAGAGGTTTCTTGTGACTACTTCTGTTGTGCCCCTCCAGGGGCTTGAAAAAGCAAACTGATTTTCAAGGTAACTTCTCTAAAGCCTGCTGCTGTTCCCAGGGCTCCCAGTGGTAAGTCCCTGCTCATGGTCAGAACCTGGCAAGACACAGAGATCGTTGCACCATGGAGCACTGATGACACAAAAGAGTCTTGGATGGGACTGCTAATCACCAAGTGCCAGAAGGACCTTTCCAGCATGGTCAATGACCATTTTTATGCTGGTGTGTTATGGAGCATATATTTATAAGGTATTCTGTGGGATTAAAGGGTATTTTTTGCCTTCTCAGTCAGTGGAGCAGAGCGGGCAGTGCATTGCACAAGAAGCTCACTTCTATTTCCAGCTCTTACAATGGCATGAAATACATGATTCACTTCACCTACTGTTAAATGAGGTAAGGAATCATGTTTTCCTTACTGAAAAAAAAAATGTTTTGAGATCCATCGATTAAAAAAAAATAAACAGATCAAGAGAAAAATAAACAAAAGCAGTGTTACTAAAGCAAGCTGCTCAAAACCATTCTGCAGAAGAATGCTTCTCAGAGGCATCAAGAAAGAGCAAAAGAGGCAGTGACAACTTTAAACAGCATATATATAAATGCCACGTTTAGCTTTTCCTCTGCTTTCCTCAACAACATTTTTGCTTTTCCCACAGAAAACTCCCAAGGTGAGACTTTGCCCATAGGAAGATATATTTGTTTGAATCTAGGGGCAAGAATTATTCTGACTTCTGGAAAACAGAAGACTTTTGCAGAGGATCAAACAAAAACGTATGTGAAAAACAATTTGTCTCATTTTTCTACTTAAAGAGACATGGGCTGAAGGCAGAAGGTGAAGCACAGCCTAACAAGAGCCTTGGTGGAAACCATTTCTGCATGTTCAGGTGATAGTAGACGTGGGCTGGGCTGAAAAGAAGTTGTAGTGAGGTAGGGATTTTTTGTTCTCCCTATTACAAGTCATAGGACAAGAGGAGATGACCTCAAGTTGTGCCAGGGGAGGTTTATGTTGGATATTAGGAAAAAATTCTGTCCCAAAAGGGTTGTCAAGCCCTGGAACAGAATGTCCAGGAAAGTTGTGTAGCCTCCATCCCTGGAGGTATTTAAAAGATGTGTAGATGTGGTGACAAGGGACATAGTTTAGTGGTGACCTGGCAGCGCTGGTTAACAGCTGGATTCAATGATCTTCAAGATCTCTTTCAACCAAAACACTTCTTTGCTTCTATGAATTTGGAATAATTCTGCTCATGCAGCCTGTGATGGGGGTGGTGGAGAAGAGGAAGAGAGAGGTCAGAATGTTCTCATAGAAATTCCAGGCAGGAAGGAACCCACGGGGTCGTGGAGTTTTGCCCCAGGTTTCACATCCCACTACATCCTCTAGACCCTGCAGTCAAACAAAAAGATTCACATCATCCTCAGCTACCTTAACAATGAGCTACGTGATACAGCCACAGAATCACAGAATCATAGAATTGTAAATGTTGGAAATGACTTTCAAGATCATCAAGTCCAACTATCTACTAAACATAATCATGACCACTAAACCGTGTCCTCAAGTGCCACATCTGGAAGGTTTTTGAACACCTTCAGGGATGGTGATTCCACCACATCCCTGGGCATCCTGTTCCAGTGCCTCACCACTCTCACAGTAAGGAAATTTTTCCTAATATCCAAGCTAAACCTCCCCTGGTGCAACTTCAGCTCATTTCTTCTCATCCTATCACTAGTTATCTGGGAGAAGAGACTAACACCCACCTCACTCCAGCCTCCCTTCAGGTAGAGAGCAATAAGATCTCCTCCCAGCCTCCTCTACTCTGGACTAGACAGACCCAGGTCCCTCAGCTGCTCCTCGTAAGACATTTTCTTCAGACCCCTCACCAGCTCCATTACCCTTCTCTGAACTTGCTCCAGCACCTTGATGTCTTTTTTATCCTGTGGTGCCCAAAGCTGAACACAGAGCTCAAGCTGCAGCCTCACCCATGCCGAGTGCAGGGGCACCATCACTTTTTTACTCATGCCACTTTTCCTGCAAAACAGCAAATAAGAGCAGAAGCAATTAAGGTCCTTTAATTGCTTTGTTGGGTTGGGGGTTTTTCCCTCCTTATTTTTCTCCTTTAGAAATCCACCCAGAAGGCTCTGCAGTTATCAGTAGCCAGCCATAAGAAGGCTCTCACCCACAAAGAAATGCTGAGTTTGCACTTTCATGCAAACGCTGAAACCTGACAGTGTCCACCCCATCACGTGTATGTGTCCCAGCCCACACTTGCATGAGTTCATTAAATGCTGTCTCTGGAAAGATACAGTGCATATTTAAATTGTTTTCCTGCAGGTTTTGGTCTTTTTGGGTTTTTTTGGGGTTTTTTTTTTTGACATTTCAGAATTTACCCAAATGGATAAGAAAAGACTGTTCTGACTGTGCTTAAATAAAATGTAATGTAACAACTTTGCGAGCCCATACATAGTTCAGGGGCAGTTTTGGGGGCATTTTTGTTGCCTGGCTATTTCCCCGTTTCATTGTGAAAGGTTAAGTTGCTGAAGGGACAGTCGTGATTGCTACGCCGGATGGCTGGTGGAAGGGACAAAGAGCTTTGGAGACATGTCAAAGCTTTCACAGGGATGGCTGATCGAAACTATTTCAGGGATAATCATTATCAGCACATCTGAATAATCAGCCTCATTTTCCAGAGGATAACAGATACAGCTCAGTGCTTCGTGGCACAGAGCCATTTTTCTAGCTTTTTAACGTAACCAGTCATTGACCCTTCAGGGTTTTGCTCAGAGATGTTTTACAACCCACTGGATCAAATCTCACTGCTCTGGGCTCCTCTGGAAATGTTACATGGGTGAAGCTCTCCAAAATAGATTCCACTGTGACTACCATATCCTGGTGCCCAACTGCTCCATGATGTTGAACATGTGAACAGTTTAAAATGGCAAAGTGAATGCTGTGTGCCACCCTTGCAAAGTGTTAACTTTTGCTGGCACAGAAGCATTTTGGTTGACAGGGATGAAGCCTGAGATGTTGCATGTATCCTCCAAATGCATAGAGCACAAAGGGGTTGCCCTCCCATGCAAAGCCTGAATTTCAAGACTTGACCTAAGGCAGCTGTAATTCAGCCTCGTGGTCTCAGACACACAAAGAAGATTGTCTGTCCACATCCCAGGGAACCAAAGTCCTTACAAAGGTCACAGTCTGGCAGCATGTCTCTGTCTCTGTCAGACCAAGATGAGTTTTACCCATGTGTCTGAAGTGCCAAGGACCTGTAAAACACATGTGAAGTCTCAAGGACCTTCCAGGTTCCACCTTGATCCCAGAAACACTCGAGACACCTGCATCCAGGTACTTAGGCAGCTGATGTTCTTCACATGAAGGTTTGGTCACCATCTCTTATGTGTTTATTGCTCTATGTCAACTGCTGAAATGCAGGCTTTGAGCAGTAAAAAATGGTGTAGTCACAAAGATGTAAATATTTATAAATTAAAACTGGTTTTGTGAACTGATCTTTACACCCATCCATCCATTGAATAAATTTCATTCCTGTCCAAAGTCAGGAGGCTCCAATATTGACTCGTGTTCCTCAGGGACCTGAACCTGATTTATTCAAAGCTCATGTTCGTGACTGCTAATTAAAAGGGTTGCTAGGCTTATTAGGAACCAGAAAACAACTTGCAAACAGAGGAAAGCAAGTTTTAGTCATGCTACTCCTTTCCACGGGTAACACTTTATGGAGAATACAAGACTTCATTTGTGTGTCTCCCCATCTGGAAGTCCAGTTAGAACCCTGCACCTCCCTGTCCACTCTGAAATGCTTAGGACGACTCTTATTTTCAAATTAGGTCTTTCTTCACTACAAGAGAATCTCATGAGAGAGACTGCAACTCCTACCTGTGTTTTAGCTGCATGCGTGCAGACAAGATTTATCCAAACAGATTACTACACCTTCCAGTGAAATCCTTCTGTTGTGAGACCTTTGACAAACTGCTTGAAGAACTGGCTGAGACAGATGGAGTGACAAGTCACAACCCATCCCCTAGGCATGTGGCTTTTGCCACAAGCCCTTTAAGTCTTTTAAAACCTCACAGTCTTTCAAAGTCTTTGAGCAAAAGCCCTGTTATGATGCTATTACTCTTACTCTGGCTGGCAGCTTGTTGCAGCTCTGCATTGCTCATGTTCCGTTTTTTCTTGCAGTTTTTCTATCTTGATCTGATTAACAGATGATTCTTTTTCAAAGGAAGCTCAGCCTTGGCATTGGGCCCTCCAGCTGGTCTGCAACCTAACGCTTTTTGCAACAATCTTCAGCTTCACCTCCCGTGTCCTGAGACTCTCATTATTATATACAAAGTGAGGGTTTTTTTTTTTACTGCAAATCGCTCCCATATATTTGGCTATTAATTAGGCATTGGTTGTACACTGAAGTGCCCTTACAAGTCCTCTATTGTTCTTTGTTGGACTACTGTGACACTCTCCACTCTCCAGGTCACCAGTCACTTTGAAATGGCACTATTTCACATTATGTTAATAGCCATAAATGCACGGGTCAGTATTAACAACGCTCTGCATTTCAGAGCTGGGCTCAGTCTGTTAGAATATTAGTGAAAGGCACAGACAGCTTTGCAATGGATTAGACACAGTGCTGTCCTTGGAGAGCAGAGTCACAAGGGTTATCTCAAATCTGCTCAGGAAAGGATGCTCAAAAAACCAAACATGGTTATCCCTTTGGACTATTCTAAGCATGCTGCCGCAAGATTCCTAAAATGATTCAGATTATACCCTTATCTTATTTGTCTTTGGGGGAACTTTACATATCTCAAATTCAGCAAATATATAGTTTACTTAAGCTTAATTACTCATTAACACAGCAAACCTCGTTCCAGTACTGGTACAGTCATCGACTTGATGTCACACTGAAATCTGAGAAATGCTGCAATTTCAGACAAGCTTAACATAATTGAAAAACATCTTAGGGTCGCAGTTCGCAGCTGCTTGATCAGCTGAAGTACAATTTGCTAAGTAGACACTGGGTATCATTTCTTCCCCTCCCAACCTTCTAAACACAGTTACTCTGTCACCTTGACATGTTTGCTAAATGGATATAAATGACAAATGCTAATAAATTCCTGTGTCACTCGCACAGGTCAAGAAAACATAAGATTAATGCAAGTCTGAGAGATACTGTTTACAGAATAATTAAAGTCTCAAAACACAATCTCTGTCTGTTTTTTTAATAATGAATATTTGTAAATCACTGTTGCCACATGATATCGTTCAGCGTCTTTTCTGCCTTATAACTTTCAGCCTAATTTTAGTAATGAGTGCCTTTCCAGTCTAACAATGTTCTTTAGATTTAAAGTTTGCAGATTAATATGCACATAAAAAATAAGTACATCACCTCTAATAACTCCCCAGTGGTCAGGTTTTTCTTTGCATGACTGACTCATTATGGATATTTAATATTGGCATGATTACAGTTTGGCAAATTAAACTACGTACCCATGGAGTAAAAACAGAACCGCAGAATAACTTCTTTACAAGCAAGATGGTCGCATAAAATCTCAGTGACTTGTTTTTACCCGCTACTGCCTGGCTGCTCTGGAAGTCTGTTCTCTCTCCAGGTCATATAATTTTGGTGAGGTTTAATGGGTAAGTGGTGTTGACATGTTGGTCCATGCCAAAGCCACCACCTCAGCACAGGAATTAATCGCTCTCTGGCAAGCAGAAGGCTGCCAGCAGCTCTCTCAGGATGCCAGACATGGGGTGAAACTTCACCATGCCTGGCAGATCCAGGTGTCCTCAGCCTTGCTATTCTTCTAAAAAAATCCAAGCTAAATAAATTTAGCATTTTATTTTTAGTATTTAATTATTTATTAATAAGAAATGCGGGGGTTTATTATCCTTTTATTATTCGTTCATTCTCTTCTCTTCTCTTCTCTTCTCTTCTCTTCTCTTCTCTTCTCTTCTCTTCTTTCTCTTCTCTTCTTTATGGCCTTTCAGTACTTAAAGGAGCCTATAAGAAAGATAGCGACAGACTTTTGATCAGGGCCTGTCAGGACAGGACAGTGGGTGATGGTTTGAAACTAAAAGAGGAGAGATTCTGACTAGATAAAGACAGCTTTTAAACTGAGGGTAGTGA
Source organism: Todiramphus chloris collaris (assembly GCA_025345505.1). NCBI lineage: Eukaryota > Metazoa > Chordata > Aves > Coraciiformes > Alcedinidae > Todiramphus > Todiramphus chloris. The sequence continues at coordinate 40,369,167 of JANVCC010000035.1, forward strand.
AACACTGGCCCAGGCTGCCCAGAGAGGTGGTGGCTGCCCCATCCCTGGCACCATTGCAGGGGAGGTTGGACAATGCTCTGAGCACCCTGCTCTAGGTGCAGATGGCCCTGCTCAGTGCAGGGAGGTTGCACTAGATGACCTTTAAAGGTCTCTTCCGACTCAAACCATGCTATGATTCTGTGATTGATTATATGATTCTGTTCTATTTTGTTTTGTTCTGTACTAACCTGTTCTATTCTAATTCTATTCTATTTGTCCAGGGACAGGGGCAACAAACTTTAGTGGCCATATTAGAAACAGATAGAGATTTGATTCTGAGAAAAAGCCTTTGCAGCAACCTCTGCCTCAGTTTACACTGTGATGTTACTGACCTCAACTTATAAACTAAAAGGAATTTGTGAACATAATCTAGTGTGTTGGCAGCTCATCGAAACTTCTGCTATGCACAGTTTTGTGATTTCTGGTGGTCATGTTCATAAACCACAGCTCCAATGCTCCAAACTATTTGCATCTTGACCACCACCAGTCCCATTCCTGCAGCTGCGAGGAATGATTCAAACAATTGTGTCTTCCTTACCACTGCTCTTGGTTTTCCGTTACTCATAATGAGAGCTATAAAGTTGTTCATTTTATTTATAGCTTATAAGGGACCCAACAATGTAAGGCAGAATACACTCAAGTAAGAAGCTTGTTCTCACTTTTTATTCTCCATCCTTTTATTTGGTGCAGGATCAAACATGTTGTTGCAGCTCTTTTGAATTTTCCAGACTGTTAACTGCCCACAATTGTATTTCCTGAGTGCATTTTGTAACTTTTTTATTAAAAACTTCACTATAACTCCTTTTACATGTCCAAAGACTTTTTTTTTCCTCACAGAAAATACCCCAAATTGAGGAAAAATGGGAGGTCAGGTATAAGAGACACCCTGTGACTACTCTAAACTTGCTCTTCACCAGCAAAGCAAAAAGTTGGTCTCATCTCCTCCCACCTCCCATCTCTTTATCTATACCAATGTGACCACAGAATTGAGTTCTCCTGTGTTTGTTTTTCATACCCTCTGTCCTTCCCTGACACTCTCCATCCAGACTGGAGGCTAAGAGGTGCTAAGATTTCTTGATGCTTTCAGCATGCTTGCTTTAACTCCTCACCTTTTTAAAAGCCTTATTGACAGTATAGAAACCTAGACTGTCACCTTTTCTTTTTTAACTTGTCTTTAACTTCTCCACCACCACCCCGCTTTATTTTCAGCAGGCTACAAAGACAACAACTTCTGCAACCAGCACTAAAAAAAGCAGCCATGGCCAGCTATGGGGGAAAGCATAAAACCCTCAAGGGAAGTTGTGCTTCAATTTCTTGTTTGTTCTGCCTTTCACGCTGTGAAGCATTTCAGTGTGACCCGTGTCTGGAAGGCATTTTACCCAGCACAAGTGTTTTGCTGCAGTAACTCCATCAGCTGTTTGTTTTGTTGCAAGTTCTGCTGCAAGTTCTGTCAATGTCAGTGCAGTATGGCTGGCATTAGGTGATTAAGAAAACAAAATCCCAAATTAACAAGTTGCAATCACACCGCAAAGCCTATTAGCACCTGATTCATCGATCACTACCTTATTAACCACTCTGATTAGTGTGAGCTGTGAGAAAACCTTCTGGATTCCAATGCCTTCATTTACATCTAAATATAGTCATAATTTTGGCAGTCCAATATTGAAACCACCCAATATTTTGTAAATAAAAAAAAAAGGCAGCATGTTGTCTCTTGCAACACTATCCAGGTTAGAGATAAATCACAAAATAAATAGTCTGAAATACCTGTTTTTGTCACTGCCATAGGTTGGAAGCTTTCCTCTACACTTAGATGTATCTGCTGCAACCCTAAGCTGGGTTATGTGTCCCAGAAATCATAGAATGGTGTGGTTTGGAAGGGACCTTAAAGATCATCTAGTTCCAACCCCCCTGCCACAGACAGGGAGACCTTCCACCTGAACAGGTTGCACATGGATCCATCCAACCTGGCTTTGAACACATCCAGGCATGAAACATCCACAGCTTCCCTGGGCAACCTGTGCCAGTGTCTCACTACACTCATAGTGAAGAACGTCTTCCTAATTTCTAACCTAAATCTACCTTATTCCAGTTTGAAGCCATTTTGCTGTTCTTTGTCTTGGGAACCATTGTTTCCAAAAGGTAGTGTGGGTGCCAGAGTTCTTGGTCTCAGTGAATTCCTATTGTTCTTCTGCCTTTATTTCTCAGTTTCACCACAAAAGAAATTATTTTGTTTGAAGCAAGTTATTGTAAATCAATCCAAAGCAAAAAAAAAAAAAAATATATTTTTTTAAGGCATAAATATACATAACTATGTACACAAATGCTCCATATATGATTTGCTCAGGTTGATGGAAAGCATGAATGATTTGTACTGAATTCAGATTCTGCCACGTTATTGTGATATTTTCTGTATACCTGGTTTGGAAGTAGATATATGTACATCTCTCTGAATAGCTCTCACGTATTCCAGGTGCAAAGTTTTTGATAACCACGTAAAAACATGTACAAAAACAAGGACAAAAAAAAATGCATTTCAAACATTATTATATTGTCTGTGGACTGAAAATTACTTCGGGCAACTCAGGTTACTTCCTCTCCTTGAAAATCCAGAGACTTTTCACGCTTTTAAGCACAGCATTCCTCTTTCCCTGCTAGACAGCTGATGTATATGATTTGTGTATCTGGGGTAAGTTGGTTTATCTGAGAATTTTAGAGGGAATCAAAGGGCAAAATGTGTTCTGACGCTTAATTTTACAAGTACATTTGTTCTGCCAAATAATTAATTCTTTAAATTCTTCCAAATGGGAAATCATGCTTTCTGTCCCATAAGCAGACTTGCTGTTCCTAACCAGAGAGTATGAAAAATAACAGCCTTTTTTTTTTCAGATATCAGTCCATGTGACACCTATAATTTACAGCATTTGTAAATAGAAATGGAATTAATGCCAGGTAAGGGTTCCAAAGGGCTTGGGAATTGGATATACTTTTGAAAGACTGTTGACCAAGAATCACAGACTAATCTGTTTAAAGGACATGCCTGGCACACTGTCTTGAAAAATTTTCCTTCACCAAAGTAGCGGTGTTGAACTCAGCACTTTAACATGTCTGTGTAAATGCTGGCAGGATTCACCCCTCCTTAAATTTCTACATTTTTACAGAGCTGTCTGGACATGTAGGAACAAGCTCTAACTACAGTTGACTTATTTACACTGTTCATGCCAATCAAAATATTAAAGAACTTGGGACATTAGCACCCTGTTATCTCTTCGTCTGTACATATTGCAATCCATTAACCCTCTCCCCCTTCCCTTCCATCCTTTTTCCTTCTTCGCTTAAATTATTTTACATTTTCTGTCCATTCTTTTCGACATCTTTGGTTTGTATCATTTGAATTTTGGTTTGGCTTCAATCATAGGATTGAAATGACTTTAATTTCCACCCCTGCCTCCCCTTTAAGAAACACTGAAAAAAACAGAGATACAGGTGATAAAAGCAAGACTCTGTCCTTGGAGATGTTCCAGAGTCAACTGGTATGTCCCTGAGCAGCCTGATCTGGTTTGAGCAGGGTGTTGGACTGGATGACCACTACAGGCCACTTCCAATGTAAAATTTAATGCCATGGTTCTATGAAATTCCAGCTTCCCTACAATTTCCCATGATGGCCAATATCAGCATATTGGCCAGGCAACTTCATTCCCAGTAGAGAGACTGGAACCTATAGAACTGTCCCTGCTTGCTGCAGGGAGGTTGGACTAGATGACCTTTAAAGGTCCCTTCCAACCCAAATCGTTCTACAATTACATGAATATAGTCATATGAGTGTGACATGGTGCCAGACTTTTAAATCCTTGTTCACCTTGAGCTGTTTGTGACCCCCTTCATAGAACCGTGACATTATCTTCTACTCTCTACAGCTACCTGAAAGGAGGTTGTACAGAGGTGCAGGTCGGTCTCTTCCCCAAGGAACAAGTGATAGGACAAGAGGAAACATCCTCAAGCTGCTCCAGGGGATGCTGGGTATTAGGAAAAATTTCTTCCCCCAAAGGGTTGTCAGGCCCTGGAACAGGCTGCCTGTGGAAGTGGTGGAGTCCCTATCTTTGAAGGCATTTAAAAGCCCTGTAGATGTGGCACTTAAGGATGTGGTTTAGAGGTGACTTGGTGGTGCTCAGTTAATGGCTGGACTTGGTGATCTTGAAGGTCTCTTCCAACCATAACAATTCTGTTATTCTATGCAGAACGCAGGAGACCAGCTGACCAGGCAACATTACTGAGCTGCACATAGCTCATGTGTCACCCATTACCACCAACAGTCCTATGTTATCTCCTATCTGAATTAATGGTAGAGCTCATCACAAGCCACAGACTTTCTGTAGACCGAAGTTACCAGTATTTCTCTGCCAAAAGTGGTCTTGGCCATGACCATACCATTACTCCACCTTCCCATTTTTCTCTCCTGGGTCCTTTTTTAGTTAGTATGCAAATTAAAAATGTAGTAAGTAATCAGAATATCCCAAATCCTGAAAAATCATAGAGTGGTGAAAAATTATATTAATTTCCCATATATTTACAGCAATATGATTCCACACACGTTAAGAGTGTTATATTAGAACACTTTAAGTGAGAAGAAGAGTTGCTATGAACTCGACTGATTTTTACTCACAGCCCAGTGCCTTCCCATCTCTGCAGGGCAGTTTGCTTTTCCACAGCACTGTGAGTTCCTGACAAATGTTCCTTCTGTCCCTACCATGGCCCCAGTTCTCCTCTACTGGTTGCTGTTACTCATCCACTCTCCTCTGTCACCCAGCTGATAATTTCTTCTGAGGGTTAGAATTTTGCAGTTGCCCTTTTTGAATTGGACTTTACTTTCTTCCAGACAATTTTTCCAATCTGTCAAGACAATTTTGGATCTCAGCCTTGTCCTCCTGTTTGTTCACGTGGATTGCAAATGCCCTCAGTCTGTAGAATCTCAAAATCATTAACAAAAAATGCTGACTGGTACCTGTTCTACAGCAGACATATGCTTTTGATGCTTAATACATTGTTCTGGTCTGATACTTTTCAGAAAGCAGTTATTAATGCTTTGCTATTTTCCAGTTAAATACCAGTACAATAGATAGTAGTATTATCTAATCCTTGGTTCCCAAAATTGCTTAGGAGACTAGTGAAATAATGTTCAGACTTTAAGTCAGAGTATTTGACATCTATAGTTTCATTCTTATCCTTCAGCCCTATTGTTCTGTTAAAAAAAAAAAAAAAAAAAAAAAAAAAGGGAAAAAAAAAAAAAAAGAAAACAAATATTTCTTCAACACAGATTGTTCTTTAGAAAACATAAAAATGGTTTGGCTGTTATTCATCCTTCTGTTATCTTCACACTTACAGGCTGGGTATTTATTTCAGCATTATTCTGAAAACTGAAATGATGCTAACTTGCTGTATCACCCCATCCATCTTCCCAAAGATAGACACTCTTGTTAGTCTTTTCCCACATCACCCCACCACCACTTGTTCTCAAAGGTCTTTACCATGTCTTTGTGGGTTTGACCAGCTATCTCCAGGAATACACACAGGTGAATGTTGTTAAGTCCAGATCATTTGAAACACATGCCTGCCTCACTGTGAGTGTGGTGGGACACTGGAACAGGTTGCCCTGAGATGGGGTCGTTGCCCCATCCCTGGAAGCATTCAAGGTAAGGTTGGACAGGGCTCTGAGCAACCTGCTCTATTGCAGATGGTCCTGCTTAGTGTGTATGTGTGTGTGTTGGACTAGATGACCTTTAAGGTCCCTTCCAATCCCAACTATTCTATGATTCTATATCTTTCAGTAATGTTAATTGTGCCAAACCCCTAATTGCTTTTGAGATAGTGTTATTTTTTTATGTCTTTATCTAACATCTTCCTCTCCTGTGAGATAAGAAACTGTGCCTTGAACATTCAGCTCATTCTTCTTATACTTATCAAATGCTTTTTTTGTTGTTCTTTGTCTATCTGATTTATATCCTTATATATTTGTGCTTTGCTGAAGTTTCTGAATCTTTCTTTCTACCTGTCTTTGAGATCCATAAAGGTCTTTTTGGAAAAGTAAGCTTCTTATAACTTTCTTTAGCCATTTTTCATGCTGATATAATCTGCATGTCTTCCTTTAACAGAAATTTCTTAAGGCATTGCTAGTTCTCCACATTACTTCCCCTTAAAACAGTTCTTCTCTTTAACTACTTCCATTTGAGGAAACACATTTTTCTGAAGACCATTATCAATATCTTGCCTTCATTTCTTAAGGCCTGTCCATACTGTTTCAGTCTCATCCAAGCTGTCCTCCATCTTCTCAATCCATTCCTACTTATTCTATTAAAAGTCTTAACATTTCCTTTTCTCTTTGGCTGGGTTTTTTTTTTGTAGCTTCTGTTCAAAAATTCATGCTTATAAATGTCCAAAGTTTTCTGGGTTCTTTATATATCCTGCTGTACTTTTGCTTCCAGACAGGTCTGCGTCAAAGAATTCCTTTCTTGCATCCCCCAGGTGCTACCAATAGATATCGCTGTGACTAATTCTGTTAATTTTCCAGAAATGGATTCAAAGTTGTAAAGTGAATCTTTCACACTGAGAGTTGGAAGGTGGTTGTGGCACATGACAAAGATATAATCCATGTTTAGGAAAGGAGAGAATTGTTGTTAATCAAGAGACCTTTCTACAAGCGTTATCAGTTCTGGCATCTCTCATAAACACTGAAACCAAATCAAACTTCAAATAAAGCCAACTGGTGCTTTCCACAGCACTGGGCCATCGCTGGAGTGTCTGTTGGGGTGATTCTCATCCTAGATTTATAAGAAACCCACAGACGGTTCCAACTCCAACATCGACTCTGATTGCAGTTCTTGGATAGACAGCTTTACACAGACTGTGGCCAAGCTCCATGGAGAGGAGCTTTTCCCCAGTTTATTGTCTGGGTTGTTTATAGTCCTTATGGTTTATTTGTCTGCTTAATTAGTGCTTGAATCTCTTTACATTGTATTTCCTCTAGGAGGGAATTTTAATATCCTCTAGGAAATTTCCTGTAATTCTTCAATTAGAAGCTTTCCACACGTAGCTTATTTTAATTTAGGGCTCTGAGTTCAATTGACAGAGGAACAGTAAAAGCAAAATTGGTTGGATAGTGCTATTTTGATAGGTTTGAAAGGTGAACAGTGCTGGCTGCATGAGTTATCTCTTTGGTTTCTTTTCCTGCTCTGCACGCTCATCTATATCACGCTCATTGCCATTGTGTCTGAGCACTTCTTGGTAAGGTGTTAAGCTGTGTGATTTGCACACATTATTTACATGGTCACTACTGTTCTTGTCTTTCCCCTTCCACTGTGTGCATGGAGTCTTTTCCTGTTTTTTTAACTTCTTTACTAAGTGCACCGTATTTATTAGACATATTGCTATGCACTGATGTTTAAAAGTCAGGAGGTAAAGAATGGTGATGTTCCTTACCTCAGCAGCCTCACTGACAGCTTTTTGCTGTAAGCAAGAGGATCTTTATCCAGTTCAAGGGAAGTTCATTGAGAAGAGTGAAAGCATTAGCGAGATTTTTCTTTTGATGGATATCATTGCTCTTCTACATATTTCAGCCCAAACCCTTCATCATCTGAGATTCCAATCACTAATTACCCTTTTGTATGAGATAATTAACCATAAATTTAAATGTTCTTTTGAAGCTTCCAGTTTTCTGTAGGAAAAAGTGTTGCTGCCTGTGAATTTTGTTAAAATCTTTCATCTCTGTGAGTGCACTGGGAAGATCCATGCTCATCTCCCCTCCTTGATTTGCTGAAGAAATTAGTTCGAGTGAGGTGTCTGCAATGATTCACAGTCGTGATTGCTGAGAGTCAGAGGCAAGCATACAGTGCAACTGTACAGAATAAATCAGCAAGTATTGGGCTGGTCATCTTGTTCGACCTCATTAGAATGAATGTCCCAGAAACTGGAATATGTATCACACCCAGGTCTTGCCTGGTGTGCCCCACTTTGGCCATGCATCCTAATTAAATGACCATCGCTGTGATTTGTGGAGCTGACCTAGTTTCTGGAAAGAAGCTCCAATTAAGCAAATACCTCAGCTGTGTAGTTTTTCTTAATAGGAACATGTTGCCTTGAGTCCATTGTTTTGAAGGGTATGACATTGCTTTGGGAAAGCCAGCACTGCAAAGAATCCGCTCAAGCTGTCCAGCAGATACTTAGGAATTAAGCATATCATATGAGAAGGAAACAACACATTTTCTAATCTTTGCCAACCACATGGAGATTCATCTCTCTTATGTTTCATGTCCTGAGATGATGACCATGATAAGAATTTACTTAAATCCCCCAGGCCTTGTTTTCACTTGCAAATTGTCTTAAGCTCATCTCCTAATCAGGTAGTTGAACCATTTATGTTTCTTGGCTGAATTCCAGTTTGGGTTCATCTCTTATGAGATTGTTCCAGTTCATTAACCAGTCTGGTGATCCTGAACCAGTCATTATGGGAAAATACAACACTTATGGCCAGAAAAGAGAAGATAACCAAGGCAGATTTCAGAGAAGAGATTTAAACTGTTTGTCTTAGTCTTGTGACAGACCTTGAAGGTTGCTTCCCAGCAGAGTGTCCCAGATCCTCCTCACCTCCTGCATCTTGACATGTAGAGCTGAGTACCTGCTTAGCCTGTCCTGGGGTTATGATTGGTACTAGTACAATGGCAGGTCCACCTCCCTTCCTGCCAGTGCTGGCACCCACAGTTTCAGAGCACCAAGCCTATCACTCTTGTCCTAGACTGTTCTTTGGGGTAGATAAGAGAATGGATGGGGCAGCACAGGTTAGTTAGGCACATCAGCCCTAACAGGGCACCACTGAGGTTAACAACATGGTTCTCCAGTGTGACAGAGAAGCATGAGAGGTCTGACTTCAGTTGAGAAGGACTCTCTGTTAGTGATGCTCCTGGCACTGGCTTTGAAATTGTCAGCCCTGTACAGAGTCAGGGAGAGTTAGATCATGGCATGAAAACATAACACTTTCCTTGTGCATTCACACTGCCTACCATTGCTTTCATCTCAGATTTCCTGAATCAAATGAAATATTCTCATTTATCAATCTATTTCTTCAAATATTCATGCAAACTCTTTCAGGAGCCATATAAATGTCCTGTACCTCAACATCCTCTGGCAAGGAAGCCTGTTGTGTTTTGGTTTTGGGTTTTTTTTGTTTTATTATTATTCTTACATATATTACTTTCATTCAATGACCCCTAGTTCTTACTTTGGAAGAGACCAGGAGTAGGTGGTTCTCCACCACTTCCACTTCCCTGGCTTTTTATCTTCATCTTTAAGCATCTCTTTCCCAGACTGAGGAGTCCTACTTGATCAGACTTCATGGAAAAACTGTTGCTGACACCTGCATGGATTTGTTTCCCTCCTCTGTAGTTCTCCGACATCTTCCTTGAGATAAGAGTGCCAAACTTATACACGGTATTCAAGATATGGGAAATTGCCCATATGAAGGGGTTTTTTGCAGTGTCGTAATGTTCCGTATTTTCTTTTCCTCTGCTAACTTCTGTGGTGCTTTTTATTTAACTCTTTTGAGCTTCAGGCTGTTTTGAAGAAATTCTAGGCATTTATGGAAGTATATATTGTAACCCCAAGAGCACACTGCGTTTTTAGGTATCTCATGTGAAAGGAGATCATTTCTGCAATCCCTGTAGCTGACACCTGAAGGCATTGGTTCAGCTGAAGGTATCGCACTGTTCCTACCACATTCAGCTTCAGCTCTGCCAGCATGCTGTAAAACCCCCCAAAATTCATTTTGCCTCCATGAAGACAAAGAGGTTTTCTTCATCTGAATCCAGGTAGTTACTTATAAAGAATTAAACAATGACCACAGAAGTATTCAAAACACAATTACATGGACTGTGAACACAAAAGGGTTTTTTTTTTTTTACACTAAATTGTGCACATTAGCTCCCTTCTTTATCAGTTTCCTATGCTTTAAGGTTCATTGCATCAATAGAATGAAAAGAAGATGAACCCTGGTGGAAAGTCAGGAGACCAGAGGTCTGTTCCAAGCATTACCAGAGTCTTGTTGCCTGGCCTGTGGCAAGTTGTTTTCTCTCTGGTTTCTCCAGTTGTTTCTTGATTCCTGGGGGGAAGAGGTTACCATATGTACTCATGCAGTAGCCACACTCCACCCCTTTTTCCTGTACCAACAAGAAGAAGGGCCTTGCTGGGACAAGAAAAAGGTCTGGAGTCTTTTCTCTGACAGTAGCAAGCTGTCTAGGGAAGAGCATAACAACAGAGCAGGTAGGTAGTCATACACCTATATACTCTGGCAACTATCGACCACCTATACTCTCACCAGAGTATTATAGGTGTATTACTCCTCCTCCAACCAGAAGCAGAGGTTTTTGTCTCTGTGTTTGATATCCTTACTAGGTCTTTTTTCCCTCCTCTAGTTCATTTCTTGGCATGTTGGGATGCATTTTGCTTGAACAATTTATCTGCAGCCAAAAGGATATCCATCCTCAGAGACTTGTAATCTGGCAGCTGTGCCACAGCCATCCCTGTCAAAATGCAGCCTTTGTGCAGGAAAACTCAAAATTTCTTATGAGTACAGTGCTTCACCCAGCTATCTCATAAAATCAGAAGGGCTTTTCATACATTGTAGTGCCGAAAATACAGAAATGGGTGCCAAGACCTTTCCTGAAAAAATAATTTTCCTAGCATTCCACAAGATCTTCGCATTTGTGCTAACTGTGCTCACATTCACCCTCTCTCCTGACCCCTCACTGCTGTGCTAAGGTACTCCCAGAACATGGAATTATTTGGATTGAGGAGTAACCCCTGGATGGTGAGGACCTGAGTTCTGGTCTTTCTTGGCTCTGGCACTTGGTTGTTATGTTCTCCATAAATAAATATTACCTAAGGCAAACTTTTGCTTCTTACACTTTCTCCAGCAAATATGGTTTTAAATGTGGGGGGAAAAAAAACAAACTTTAAGACCATCTCTCAGCTTGAAGTAACTTCTATGTTCATTTTTCATGTTTTATTTTCCCTCATCCTGGAAGGAAAGTGGAGCAGTGAAAAGCATTAATCTCTGACCACAGTAATTTCCTGAATGCCAGAGAACTGCTGTCAAAACCAAGGATTCAGTCACTACTGAAGCATCTGTATTAGATTACTGCACTTTACTTTTCACTCCTGCATCGTGGGCTGCAAGCAGCCATCGCTCCAAACCAGAAGCTGGGAGCAGCTGCAGCCACCGAAACCATTCCAGGCTTCCCCTGCCTCACAGTGTTGCGATGCAACTGTTACAGCAAAGGTCTTTTCTGATTTTTAGGGATGTTTCTTTATCCAAACACTGTACAGCAAACACTAAATCCCATCTCCTTCTTGGAACAGAGCTGTAAAAAAAAAAAAATCTGTGTTGGGTTCCTAATGTTTTTTAATGTGGTCTTAGTCTCTTCCTCGCTTTCCAGACTGCTGCCTCTAACCTGTACCATTTTCCCCCGCTGACTGTCAAGTTGCTCGTAACACACACTTTTCTGGACATGTATTTTTCTTACTTTTCCTCTCTGTATATTTAAATTCTAGTCCCTACTAAAAATAATGATGATGGTTTTAATAATGACTGATCTTCCTTGACCTGATTTAGCTCTTTAGCTAGATGACGCAAGAAAATTATTCATTGTCTTCTCCAAAGTAATTTCCATGTGTCTTTGGGAGTCATGTCTTCTGTCTGACTGACTCATTAGATTTCAAGATCCCTAATAGGCAAGATGAGAAAGATTGATTTGGATAGTACCTCTGAGGAGTTTGCTCCTGACTTTCATGTCAGACCTGGATTTCTCTTGAGAGGCAGAAACGTGTACAGACCCCACGGACTTATCACCAGAAGGAAATATGACCCTACCAAGTACCCTGAGATATTTATTTTGATACCTGGGATGTTGCTGGCACGTTGTGTGACAAGCCGCCTTCTGCCAGGACTCTCTGACTTCCAAGGAAATGCTCAAAAAGGAAAAAAGGAGGAGCTACATGGGATAGCCTCAAGCAAAGACAAGCTCTGTAAAACGGTGGCTGTTTGCACATTGAATGTGGCCAGGACATCCTCAGACAGAAGTTCAGCTCCCTCAGCCTTTGCAACCTGTAGCCTTGCAGGGCAGCTGAGCCCAGCTCACAAGGGACCATGGTGATCCTGGGTATCTAACAGTGGAGACAGAAAATTTGGCTTCTTTCCCTAAAGGATCTTGGTTAATGCCTTTGTTTCTTTGTCTTTAACTGGGGAATAATATGCAAGATATTTCTGAAATTTCTCTCTAACCCCTTCCTTCTAATTGGGATGTATAAATTGAAAGACACACTCAGTAAATGAGACTAGCCCTTCATCAGTGGGATAGAGACCTGATCCCACGTTTGGGGTTTAGATCCCCCATCTTCCACCCTGGGAGATGAGGAAATGTACTACAGTTACCAGGTTGTTTCTTGAAGAGTTTCAGCTTCAGAAATACCCAGGTGAAAACTTCACCTGCATGTTGTCTAAAGCACCTTGGAGCAGCGCAGAAGAAAAGGAGATGACTACCTCCCCTTCTCTACAGCAGTCAGGTGTCACAGCCGCTGGAAAGGTCACTGAACTTCCAGAGGGTCTGGGAACCACATGGAACTTTCAAAGCCCATGGGAGTACATTTGCAGAAACTGGGCTGGTACCAAGATGCAAAGCTGCCAGTGAAGCAGTTTTGGAGCTGCAGCTCCATACCATTTCCCATCTGAAGAGACATCTTCAAAGTGGATGATAGGGAAGCCTGATTCAAGGCATCTCATTTAAGCCTAGAAATGGCCTTTACCTGGTAAATACATCTGCATATGGCCACTGGCTCCTAAAGCAGTTGCTCTTTCAAGGTCTGGAGTCCTAGGCATGTTTATCTGTCATTGCCCATTCTCCTCCCTGGCTCTGCTTGCTAACAGAAAGCCCTGCCCTGGAAGGCCAAGTTCACTGACTGCAATGACAAAGCAGCACAGAATCACCTGGGAGCAAGTAATAAGAAACTGATGCTGCCACCCAAATAGCCTGACCATTGCAGGAAGGTCATTCCTTTAGCAAAGCCTCTTAGTGGGGCTACTCTGACCTAGTTCACCTCCAAACCAGAGAGCTAACAGCAGTATTTTCTCACTTTTACTAGCCAAGGTGAAGCTTATGTTCCCTTCTGGACTCTAAATCAGAATGCAGTCATGCAGTTGCTTTAGAGCCGGGGGAAGAGAACCGGCCCAGCCCACATGTGTCATGCTAAAAGCAAACGTCTGGTTATGGCTTTGACACCCACATTGCTATCCCTGTTGCTGAATTCTTTACCACATTTAACACCACAGGTCGCATTAGATTGCAATATTTGGACCAGCAGCTAGAAATATTGTCCTCCTCTTCTTTTAATAACTTTGGATATTTATACATGTGCAACCTCTTTATTGGAAATAGTATTTCCAGACTAGGACACTGTCAGGTTAGCATCTCTCATGGGGACACTCTTGGGGGGGATTGGTTTATGGGGGGATTGGCAGGAGCCGATCTGAAACACGTGAGAGTTCAAGCAAAAGGACCCAGAGATATATTTCTGATGTTTCATAAGGAGGTCAGGGAAGGCTGAGCTGTTCAACAAGGTGTTGAAACGGGGATAAGGAGATCTCCTCCTCCTGCTCTTATGGCTGCCATAGGCTTCCGCTTGGTTATGGATCACATTTTAACCTAAGGAAAATGCCTGGCACAATGTAACTTGCTCAAACCCTAATTACCCATGCTATATACCCAAAAATGTCTTTAAGATTTTAAAGCACAGAGGTGGCTGAGCTCAGTCCAGCCTTTGCACACTCCTGGGTAACACAGGAGATCCAGAAACAGCCACGTTTGGAGCAGAAGCAGTAGGTCAGCGAGCAAAGCCCACTCTGGCTGGTGTTTCATGTCACCAGAACCTGCAAGACAAACCTCTGCCAGGAAGGCTTTTGTCTGAGCTGGATGAAGAAGAAAGCCAGCTGAGCAGCATTTTAGGCCCATTTAGCTGGGCTGAATTTCTCAAAAGACGTAAAACAGGGTAGTGCATTATTTCTGTGGGGGAAAAGGTGTCAGAATTTCTTCCCAGGGGGCTGGTAAATGTTCTTATTTGTTCTGAGTGAGGATACAGGAACAAGACTTCCTTAGATATTGCTACTGGCCTTAAAGGCAAAAGAAAGAACAACACATTGGGGCGGGGTTTTTTTTCACCCAAACCCCCTTCGCTTTGCAAAAGTTTCCTGGAGACAAGACACTCTCATGTGTTTTTATCTAAGCACAAGCTTAACTTTCACTGTTTAAAATTTGGCATCTAATATGCATGACAATAAATCGAAAAGGAAGCAGAAAAAAAACCCACCAGTAAATAGACAAACAAAGCTGGCGGCTGAAGGTCTTGGTGCAAGGGAGATTTTCTTCCAGGTGTGATTTTCACAGTGAGGCCCCCGCAGGTCATGCTGCACCTACACCACTTGTCCTTACCCACAGGTAGCCAGCTTCAAGCACACATTTTATGGACTCTGACCTGGAGGTGGACATGAGGTGAGGAAGCCAGTCAAGGGGTGAACTTGCTTAATGCCACAGCAGTTACAGGGGTGATTATGGGACTTGATCATCTCTCCTATGAAAAAAAGGCTGAGAGAACTGGGGCTGTATAGTCCTGAGAAGAGAAGGTTGAGAGGAGATCTTATTAATGTCTACAGATATCTGAGGGTGTCAAGTGGAAGGGACCAGTCTTCCTTCCATGATGCCCAGTAATAGGACAAGAAATAATGGGTATAAGCTAGAACATAGGAAGTTCCACATCAACATGAGGAGAAACTTCTTTACTGTGCAGATGACAGAGCCCTGGAACAAGCTGCCCAGAGACGTTGTGGAGTCTCCTTCTCTGGAGACTCAAAACCTGTCTGGGTGCGTTCCTATGTGACCTGTCTCAGGCAACAAAGCTTGGGAAGGGTCTAGAGAACAAGTCTGATGAGGAGTGGCTGAAGGACTTGGGTTTGTTGAGCCTGGATAAAAGGAGGCTCAGGGGAGACCTTCTGGTCTCAACAGCTCCTTGACAGGAGGTTGGAGCCAGGTGGGGTTGGGCTCTTCTCCCAAGGAACAAGTGTCAGGACAAGAGGGAATGGCTTCAAGTTGTACCAGGGAAGGTTTAGGTTGGATATTAGGAAAAATTTCTTCATGAAAAGGGTTGTCAAGGCCTGTCCCAGGCTGCCCAAGGCCATGGTGGAGTCCCCATCCCTAGAGGGGTTTCAGAGCTGTGGAGATGTGGTGCTGAGGGACATGGTTTAGTGGTGGACTTGGCAGTGTTGGGTTAACGGTGGGACTTGATGATCTTAGAGGTATTTTCCTACCTAAATGATTCTATGATTTCCACAGAGAAATCCACAAGCCAAACACCCGGATCCTCTTTGCTAACTGCTGCCTTCTCCTAGTGCTCCTGACACCTCCATTTCCCTATCCATCTTCTATATCCCCCGTTTATTTAAACAGCAGCTTTTGCAATAATGACTTTCTCAAATTGTATGGTTACACTATGGATGCTGGGATGGAATAACATAATGACAACTTCTCTTTGTGGGCAATGTCCTTTTTTGACCTCTTTTTCCAAAAACTGCTTCCCAGGACTTTTATTTAAGAGCAAAAGACTCAGCCGTGAGAGGCAGACCTTCACAAATCAGAGGGGTTTTGGTTCAAGGTTCTGAACATCCATTTGAGTCAGCTGATGGTCTGAATTTCTAACTGGTATGAAAAAATACAGTAATGGCAAATAAATGCTGACATTTTGGGGAAGTGAAATTTCTCAAAGAAACGAAACTGCCAATAGAAATATTTGTTCTGTGATAAGAGAGAAACTCTTCGTTGCAGTCTTGACCTTTTGTCACATTTTTATTTATATATTTAGTTCTGTTGTGATTTATCTTTTATGGGTTTATTTATTTCATTCTATACATCAATGACTGATCTTTTTACATTGTCGTTAGCAATTGTTCTGCTAATTGCTAACTCTTCCAGAGTAATCAGCCTTATCTTTCTCTCATATGCCCCTGAAAAAAACCCATGTTTTGAAATGCAGATCTAAAATGTTCTGCTTGGTATTGAAGTATTTTATTGTACGGCTCTTAACAAAGCAAAAGACAAAAAAAAAACCCAAAAAAAACATCCCTGAGGAATGCTTCATTTTTAACCACACCAACATCCCCACTGAAACAACAAACATGTCCAACCAGCTCTCATAAACCACAGTTATCTGCTTGTTCCATCTACTCATCCCACCTGCCTTGACTGCTCAGATACCATCCTGGCACTCAGAGCTCTTTTCCTTGCACACAGAAAAAAATCCATCCTCTTCCCTTGGCTCCCATCCACTGTATTAGGTTGTGTTTCAGGGTTTCTCCTCCTGAAGTGCCCGTAGCCCACTCATGCTCATAGGCACAGAATGCTGATGTCCTGAAAGATGCTTTGCCACCCTGTTTGATGCCACCTCTCATTTCTCAAATGAGGGCTCTGAAGGGCTCCTGTTAGCTTTAGCCTCCCTCCCCCACTTGCTCTGTCCACTCTTAAATCCAGGAAAACAAAATAATTTATGGTCCTGAGAGGCTTCATGGTTAATCACAGACAGGCTCTGTAAAAACACCTTCATTGCACTAAGACAGTGGTCAGAAACAAGGACCGTACTCCCTTTCCTTTTTCTTTCTTTCCTTTTCTTTCCTTTTTTTCCCTTTCCTTTCCTTTCCTTTCCTTTCCTTTCCT
>JANVCC010000035.1:40396676-40407822 GCA_025345505.1 Todiramphus chloris collaris
ATAGATAGATAGATAGATAGATAGATAGATAGATAGATAGATAGATACCTGCTTTCTCAAACTTGATCCAGGAGGAAGTAAGTAAGAATAGGAGGAGGGATGGAACCCTGCTCTCCATCCAGTCTTTAGTGGCTGAGGAGCATGTAAAGAAAATGTGGAACACCAAACGGGACCATCTCAGGAATGAACGCAAATACCTTCTTCATCACCACCCCAGAAGCATCTAAGAGGGAACAACCATCCCTTGGGATCAAGGAGGCACTATGCCAGGATGGCAATTTACACACCTCAAAGGCCCTTGATTTTTAAGAAGCATAGTCTAGTCTGGTGGTGGACTCCCATCTTCTTTGGATTTGGTTAGAAATCAAGACTGGTGAGAGAAAGGCATAGCAGCACCCATACCTAGTGCCATGCAAGGGTGAAGGCCACAACCCAAGGCTCCCTTCACTCTGTCCCTCCTCAAGCAGCAGGTTATCCAGACAAGGAGTGATTTCAGCGATCCCTCAGGATGAGCGAACCCTTCCATGTTAATGGTCTTATGTTTGCCTTGGGGTGGTGACTTGTCGGTGTTTGCAGTGGAAGCTGCTGCTCATTTCCATCTATGATTCAGACAAACAATGTACTGTCTTTTTTTACCTGCATCCTGGAGGAAAGGCAGCTGCTAAATGCACACCAGGCTCTGAAAGGCCTTCTTCAAGCCAAAACCAAAACATTTTTGCAGACGCTGTTCTTCACAGGACAGAAGTCCTTTCAGAAAACATTTGGCAGAAGACAGGCTTACAGAGTCAGCAGTGCTCAAGCTTTGGCAGCTATCACTTGTAAATCAAATGATGGGGAAGACAATGCAGGTAGAAGCACATTTCAGACAAGACCAAGTGGTGGAAGTGGAAAATGTAATTCTCTTCTGGTAGAAGAGTATTTAGCATGATTTCCCAAGAAAAAAAGTGCTTCCGTCATTGCTCTGTGCCCATGTGCATTTTATTTAGCCTCTCCCCACCACCCGATGAACTCTTTCATCAGTCCCAATCACCTTTGAGAAAGCATTAAAAGTCCTCAGTATACCAAGTTCCTAGATGGGTAAATGTGTGAGAACTTTCATACTCTCCTTCACAGAAGGAAGGTTGCACATTAAGCTCAGTCCCTGGTTAGGCATCAGAAAATACTCATTAAAAATCCACCAGAAGACATAATTCCACAGAAAACCAAACTTCTTTAGTTTTGTTATTTTCAGGAGGACCTGATCAAATGTGGGATTTAAAAGGAGGAAGAAGAAAGATAGGCTATGCAATTACTTCAACTCTCAGGGCAGTCTCTTGTATCTCCTGAAATTTTCAGAGTTAGGGTAGAAGTTGCACAACTGGCATGGAAAATGGAACGGGCAACTCCTTCAGAATAATTAGCTATGGCCCAGAGCATCAAATCAAACTGGAACAAGAGCAATTGCAATGAACTATTCTATCTGCCACACATCCCAGTGGATCCTGGTCCACAGGAACAATGCGTTAATTAAAAATGCTGGCAAAACCACAAACACAGAGTCTCAAAAGCTTCTAGGTACCAAGCACTAGTTCGATTTATTGGACACCATCCAGGCAAGAGGCAAGATTCTTCTCCTCTGCTTTTCACCACGGGTTACCTGGATGAAAACAAGAAGTGTGCCCATGTGAACCTCATGAGGTTCAACAAGGCCAAGTGCGAGGTCCTGCACATGGGTTGGTGCAACCCCTGGTATCAGCACAGGCTGGCGGATGAGGGATGGAGAGCAGCCCTGGGAGAAGGACTTGGGGGTGCTGGGGGGAGCTGCTGGAGCTGAGCCGGCCCCGTGCGCTGGCACCCAGCAGGCACTGGCACCCTGGGCTGCACCCCCAGAGCCTGGGCAGCAGGGGAGGGGGGGATCCTGCCCCTCTGCTGCACTCTGGTGTGACCCCACTTGCAGTTCCTTTAAAGTTCTCTTCCAACACAAAACATTCTATGATTCTATGACGATGTTTCCTTCAAATGGTCTTGTGCCAAATTAGCATAGATTCATTAAATCATAGGGACTCCAACACATCTCCCTTTCTCAGGGAAAGATCACTTGTCCGCAAACCATTCCCGACCTATTTTTCAAGACTAAAAGCATCACCGTGAGGGCAAATCCATTACTTTCCCAAGTAAATTACCTTGTTTCTTAAATATCCCTCAGATATGATTTGTGCTTCTGGTTTTTTCCATTTCAGCATGTCTGCAGTACCATTTGGGCTGTGTTGCACCTTGCCAGAATGTCATTCCTAGGGCATGACAGTAGGGATTCATGTGGTGGGAATGGCACATGGACACATAGGGGTGTGCAGCCCACTGGGATGACACTGAAGGAATAGTCCAGGTACAGGGGACGTGACTGGGAGTCATCTGCACTGTTTGATGCTGTCTAGACATAATACTGTGCAAAAGCAACCTGTGAGATGAGTTTCTTTCCAGGGAGAACATGTTGACATCCTGCAGAAGTGCCTGGGAGACAATTACAAGTAGGCACAGGGATAACGAGCCTGTGAGTAAATTTTGTAGCTAAGGCATTTGATGGTGTTCATTCACTCTTCGTGCCCTAGAGCAGAAGACAGCAGAGTGCAGAACAACAAGGAAACAGTCTATCTGTGTTTGGAAATAATCAGCAAAAAAACCCATTACTTGGAGCCCAAAGGGGTGTGAGTAGTTCCCTACCTACCCAATACCCTTTGTAGAAGGCCAGAGACAGGTGAACGGGTTTAGTACAGATCTTGCTGTCACAAAAGATGCAGAATTCTGGACTTCAAATAATGATTTTGGCAGCCAGGTTTTGCTTCTACCTGGCCAAAGTAATGCAGTGATTTGTTGGAGCGACTGGAAATAGAACCCAGTTCTCCCATGACCCACGTATGGGATTACACGGCTTCCAGTCCACCCACTGCACCACCAAATAAAACTATTTAAAGCCAAATGTCTGTTTTTATATCGCAGTGCCTTGACGCATCTGGAGGCTGTTGCTATAATGGACGTACCAAAAACAGGAAAAAAAATAGGTCTTGAAAAATTTAAAACTACTGTGGGCAAAAATGTTATAAAATCTCTCAACGGGAGTTTTGGAAACAATACAAAAATACATCATGTAACATTAAATACATCTATATTAAGCTGGGTCTGATGGTTTTATTATATTTGCATGCAAAAAGCTTTGTACTGGATATTCTGGGAAGGAGCTTTCAATCAGCCCGATCTATCTTCATTAATTTCTATTTGGATAAATAGTTTCTCATTAATTCTGATAATCTGGTTGATGAGATCTAATGAAGATTGCGTGGAAGGGTGGTTGTTTAATGTCTTGTTACCACCTTGTTTTTAATTGGTTTTTTTTCCACAACAAACAGCATGAACGAGGTACTAGCAACTGTGTCACGTTAGCAGGTTGGGGTTGTTCAGCCTGGAGAAGAAAAGGCTCCAGGGAGACCTTATTGTGACCTTTCAGTACTTAAAGGGGCCTACAGGAAAGCTGGAGAGGGATTCCTCCTTAGGGAGTGTAGCGATAGAACGAAGGGTAATGGTTTCAGACTGAAAGAGGATAGATTTATATCAGATGTAAGGAAGAAATTCTTCACTGTCAGGGTGGCGAGACACTGGCACAGGTTGCCCAGGAAAGGTGCGGATGCCCCAACCCTGGAAGTGTTCAAAACCAAGATGGAAGAGGCTTTGAGCAACCTGGTCTAGTGGGAGATGTCCCACTAGATGGCAGGAGGGTTGAAACTAGACGACCTTCAAGGTCCTTTCTGACTCAAACCATTCTATGATTCTATGAAATAACTGTTAAAGGTTCATGCTACCTGTAAGGTTTTACTTAGAAGTGTCCTTGCTTTGGTGAGTACACCCAGCACTTTTGCTCAAGGCTTTCCAGAAAACAAGTCTCTTTCTTTGAGAAAGCAACATGGATTTTCTTCTGATTGAGCATCAGGGCTTCTACTTGCTGTGATTCCTGCGCTGTATTCTAGGTAGGTGCTAACTCCCTGGGGACAAGATCTTCTCTGTGGAGTATGTGAGAACCTTTATCTCTTCCTCACAAGGGGCTTCTTGAATGTGACCGTGGGGTCGGAGACAGCCAACCCCGTGTAGGTAGGTTGGAGCCCCTCATCCATTGTAGCTTGTTTCTATGGAAGATCTGTGATGGGGGGTAAGGAAAGGAGTTGGAGATCTGGAAGGCACAGTAGGAGATGAAGAGGAAGAGATGGAGGCTTGGGGTGTGGTGAGGTTAGCAAGGTGCCAGGAAGGCTCATCTGGGAGACATTCTTGCCTCCAGCAACCCTGAGGTGGCATGGCTTTGAAGTTCCCTGAGGTAACTCCCCAGTAGAAGGTTTGCTGAGTCCCAGACCAGAACTGTTCCCTCTCTCTCCTAATGCTCCAATGTACAAGTGTTTCCAAGGACCAAATGTGTTTAAACATGTTTTATGGTCTTGTTTTTATTTACCCACCTGGTCTTCATTTTGTGGCTGGAAGGGTTTGGGGATTTGGGAACAAGAGTAGTTCATGAGGAATAGCTTCAGTATTAAAGTTCAGCAGCTGTCTGCTTTCACAGGAGGGCTACTTTCCAATTTGGCAGTTAATTACCATTCTTATTTGCTGTAAATGTTTCCTTTAAAATGCCGTTAGGAGCACTGAGTGATGAGATCTTTCTTCTGAAGGTTCTGACTCTCCATCCGGAGATCTCTCAGCCTCTTGTAACTGTACCTGAACACATATCCCCAAACATCCTCATCCTCCTTCCTTCCTCCAAAGCAAATTCCAGCCACTGCAGTGCAAAAATTAAGTCTCTGATGGGTATTGATTTGTTTCATCAACTATTTGCTGCCTGGGATAGTGAAAAAACCTGCCTGAGTGGCCAAGGTAGCATTCTCGTCTTCCTACTCAGCTTCTTCCTGGGGACAATCTTATCCCAGTGGTGCCAGCTCCACAGTTCAAAGAACTAAATAGGAAGAAGGGGAGCACACACAAATGTTATTAGGGAAGGAGATAACCCATCTCCCTTAACACCATTCATCATATGTGGCTAGGGAAACTGAGGCACCACTTACATACCTGTGGTCTCTTGATAGCTCTTCAGTATCCCAGGGAGGAGATGGAATCACCATCCCTGGAGGTGTTTAAAAAATGCCTAGATGTGGCACTTCAGGACATTGTTTAGTGGTCATGATAATATTTAGTAGACAGTTGGACTTGATGATCTTGAAGATTGTTTCCAATCTTAATGATTCTATGAACATTAACACACCGGCTACTTCTGCCTGTCCTGCTTCCTCTGTTTTGAGGCTGTACATAACTCTCACGTGGAAACAGAAGACTGCACTTCTCCTGGCCTTGTAATTTATGGGTTTGATTAGTCCAAGGATGGATTTACTGGAGCGGCTGGAACAGGATGTGGTTTTTTAGCTACTCCTAATGAATAGCCTTTCTCTAAGAGGGCTCCTTAGCTAATGCATTTAGAGCCGAGCCAGAGAACCACCAGGTCTGGTGGCAGAAAACCAACTGCCAGCTCACTAAAGAGAGGGCATTTCCTCCTCCTGGGAAGTTCCAACCCGAGACAATTCACAGCTCAGTCATTAAGGCCCCTGAAATTCAACCTCTATTTTTACCCCCTCCAATAGCCGATAAAAAAAAAAGAACCCAAAACATTTGTGAGGGATTCCTGCTGGTAGAAATTTCAGCTCCAGGCAAGTCCAAACCTCTTTTCCCATTGCTTGCAGTGCGTACATGGAGGGCAAGCAGTAAAGGAAGACCAACAGAAGCTGGTCTGGACTGGACTGGCCGCAGAAAGTTCTCTCCAGCACCAATGTGCACAAGAGGAGTGCCTGGAGCAGTGTGAACATGAGGTGGTTGGTGCCACTTGGGTTCAGGACCTGGAGTCAGACCTGCCCCTCTTCTGTTCAGCAGCTTATTTATTGATCACAATTAACAGGACCTGTATTTCCCCTGGTGAGCCAAAGTCTAAAGCAAATCACAGGAGTTATCTTCCTGGATCTCCTGAATTAAAGAACAAGACTTGCAATGCAAGGTTTGCAAGTGCTGAGAAGCCCAAGACAAGAGCCAGGCTGCAAATCCTCCAAAAGATATTCATGATGGGGAAAAAAAAAAATATACAAGGAAGCCCTGCAAGAGTTTTCCCCTGCAAGTATCAATTATGCAAACACTGACCAGGGGATAACCCCCACAACAAACAAAGGTTGGCCCAGCCTTTGCTGGAAGGGTTATGTTGAAGCTCGGTCCAGCTTTTCTGCCATGGACAAGGCCATTGTGAAAGCATTTAAATGGGGAAAAGATAAAAAAAGAAACCTGTGTAGAGGGAAATGTATATCCTAAACCAAAACATGGTATAGTTCACAGCAACCACTAGCTCTTGAACCTGTGCCTTTAAAGCCAAGTTGTCTGAGAGACACTTGTCAAACTGCACCAGAAAAGTTTTTCAGCCATGGGCTATTTCTGTTCCCAGGGTCCCTTCCATAGGAATTATCTGGAAAGCTGTGAGGATGTGTTGTGAAGTCGAGCTGGCGGCCAGCCACGGGCTTGTCTGCCTCCCTTAATATTGCACTCGGGCTGAGGATTTGGGGAAACGAAACAGGATGACTTCGTGTCACAGGGTTTGCTTTCTGTGTATTCATCGCTCAGAGGAAGGTAGAGGAAGGAGGAGTCAAGCACAGTCTTCCAAATATTGCATCCTCCCCCTTTTTTTCTGCCTTGCAAAAGCAGATTCATTTGGGTTTAATCACGTTGTGCTTCTCTTCCCAGTGACACCACACAGCCACAGCACTTCAGGGCTCTCTGCACGCTGGTCTGTCTGAGATCCTTAACGATGCACAAGCCCATTAGTCACGTCCTTCAGCCGCTGTTGTGTCAGGTGCTGTACAAACAGTAATGCTTATTTCTAGCCAGGAGGAGCTCCAAGTCGTGGATCCAGACGGATGTGGGAGGCAGGAGAGCACCCAGTGGTGTCTGCGTGCAAGGCAGATTGCAGTTTTGCCAGCATTCAGGCAAAGGAGTAGGAAATAGTGGTGTTTCTGCTGTCCTAGGAAAGCTACCAAGGAGAAGGTACCAGTTCCCACTGCATCTGATCACCTCCTTGGCCATCACCCTCCCTCCCTGGGTCCCCTTCCCTGAATACCTCCTTACCAGTGCTTCCCTTTTCATCGGTGCCTCTGACAAACAAGGCTTGTCATTATTTTCGGTTTGCAGGTCCACAGTGAGAATTAGGGGTAGGACTACACTCACAGGTGAAGACCTTTATGTGGAATTGTCTGTGGGCTGGATGTCTCAGTTTCCTTTACTGTCCACATCTAGACAGCTAGATTGCTAACCAGGCTGGGATTGCAACTTAATTCCCTAAGATATGGCCAATGCTGTCCAAGGTCACCTAAGGTAGATGAACCAACCATGTGGGGTTTTTGGTTCCAAGACAGGACCTAAAGAACCCCCGTGATCTTCTAGAGGGACATCCAGAGACCAGGAAGGACATCCTAGGGCATTTATCTCCAGTGGTACAAGACATGTAGGCAAGCTCAATGTCTACTTTAGGATGAACTGGATTGTACCCTGGATTACTTTCCCAAGAAATTAAAAAGAAAGCTGGACACTCTTATGGAAAACACTTCTAGTAACATGCCCACACAAACATTTCTTTCTCTGTGGCTTTACAGACCCGATCTGTCTGTTTCTCCTGTAGGCTTCAACACTTTTATCCAGGCAAGTGGGACCCAGATGGCCACATAGATGGAAAACATGGAGTTACCTGCCGGTGGTGGGTTAGGCTTCTCCATCTGGGACATGGAGTAATAGGTTGTTGGAGAGGGTGGTGGTGTGCATAAAGATTGTCCTATCGTAGTTTTAGGTCTTTGTCCACCTGTTAATGCAGAGATGTGAGAACCAGCTCAGAAACACACAGCATGACGCACACAGACTGTTCCTGGGCTTCATTAGCATCCCTTGATGACCCCAGTGGGCAGCATAGCTACTGACTGCTCTCCTGCAGGATCTATGAACTTCCCCCAAAGGTCAGGGGAATCAGGACGTGGGCGGTTTCATTTTCCTGCTGCAATGACAGGGCAAGGGAAAGTATTTACATCCATAACAGAACTTTCCCAGTGTCTGAGGCTGTTTTCAGTCAAAGGCAGTGAGGGTAGGGGGCTGAGTAGAGATTGTTTACATTGAATGTGGCCTTCAGCCTTTCAGGATTTATTCACACATTCAGCTGGAAAAGGTCTGTTCCCTCTCTGTGTGAACTCTCACAGCACATCCATCAGCAGGCACTTAGAGAATCTTCAGGTGCTGGAATTAACAGCTTAAATGTATGGAAAATAAAATAACTTGCTCCAAAACCAAGCATTCACAGCTCAAAGCAGAACTGGGTGACTCACAGCAGAATTCAGACAAGCCACTGGACAGCAATGTGACCAGAAACATGACCACTCCTGACATCCCAGCAAGTGCACTGGCAATCCCCTCAAGTGATTCCTTCCTTCGTATCTTTTCATCTTCTTCTTCCTTCCCTGGTTTCTCCTCCCGTCTGTGTCCCTTTGTGGCTCTGGTGTGCAAATACCACAGGCAGCTCTCACCATTTTGAGAAAGGAGTGGCTGCCGCTGCAGACCATCATATTGCATGGTCCCGTTCAAAATCACTCGAGTTTCTTCTTAGGTACTTTCCTTGGCTTCTGGCAGACAGGTGGTCACAGGTCTTCTTCCCCTGTAGCCTTTGTTTGCTTCATTGAACAAGTGAAAATTCCTCCCGTCTAACGAATTCCCTTTTGCCTTTTTCATCCATATTCCTTCACTGGTCCATCTGGATTTAGCCCCCTTGAGAAGACCCATCACTGATGGTTTGGATGCTTTGGGACACCCACGTTATATTTTACATTCAAACTCTTGAAGGTGCACCAGACAATTGGGTTGTTAGCTGTTAGTGATGGCAGTGGCAGATCACACCTCCCACCTGGAGAAGAGACAGAGAAGGCAACCACCTGTCCTGTGTTGGTGGATGTCCCCTGTGAATGCCAGCATGAAAACTTGTGCAGCTTGGTGCTCTGGCTGTTAAGCCAGCGCTGATTTTGGACTTTTCTGAGTCATACCACAGAGTTCTCCATGAAGGAGTGTCTAAAAAAATACATGGATGCTACCTGCCATGTCCAAGTGCCTGCTCTGGTTTGTACCAGAAGGTTTATTTCATAATCCTGTCTTCTTTGCTGCTGTTTTTCTCCATAAGGGACTCTCCAAAGGATCCACCTTCCAAACTCAGCTGGAAACAGCTCCCAAGTCACTGGAGGAGGCACACCTCAAAGCTGCGAGGTCTCCATCAGCAAGTGTTGAAATGTGGATTAAGAAATGCTGCTCCACTGCCAGATATGAGTCATCCTGAATCTTGAACGCTCGCTTATGGTCACTATGGTGACTGGGTCAAGCACCTCGGAAAAATGATCTGGCAATTTCCATTTTTCTTTCTCCTTATTTGCTTCTTGTCATTTCCAAATGCCTGCTTCTCACCCTTCTCCTCCTCCAGCCCAGGAGTGACCTGAATTTCAAGGACAAAACAGCTTGCAGGAGACCAAGGAGACTTTATTTTATACCAAACAGTAGTCATCAAGGAGTCAGTTCTACCCCATGCATTTGAAAATTGCATCACAGTCCATGAGAAATCACTTTGCTTGCGAAGGCTAGATTGGATATGAGGAAGAATTTCTTTACTGAACAGGTTATCAGGAACTGGAATGGTTTGCCCGGGGAGGTGGTTGAGTCCCCATCCCTGGAGGTATTTCATAGTGCTGAGGGATATGGTTAAGTCAAGGTCTTCTCAGTGTTAGATTAAGAACTGGACTCAATGATCTTAAAGGTCTTTTCCGAACTAGGAAATTGTGTGATTCTGTGGGAGAGAGAGACAGGGGAACTGGGCCAGCCATAGGTGGTATCAGGACCTGTTTTCCCCACTCTTTTCCCGTCAAATACTCAATCAGTGAGGTTCTTGAGTAGAGGTTCTTCTGTAACTTGGGACTGGGCTTTCATAGTATAACATGACCTGCTGGTTGATGAAAAGGTCAACACGAGCCAATAGTGTGCGAGTGAAGCCCGGAAAGACAAACGTATGCTGGGCTGCATCCAAAGCAGCGTGGCCAGCAGATCAAGGGAAGGAATTCTCCCACTCTGCTCCTCTCTTGTGAGACCCTGTTTGGAGTACTGCTCCCAGATCTGGAGCCCCCAGCACAAGAAGGACATGGAACTGTTGGAGTGGGTCCAGAATAGGACCACAAAGATGATCTGAGGGCTGGAACCCCTCTGCTATGAGGCCAGGCTGGGAAAGTTGGGGGTGCTCAGCTTGGAGAAGGCTCCAGGGAGACCTTCTGGTGGCCTTCCAGTATTTGAAGGGGGCCTACAGGAAAGATGGGGAGGGACTTTTTATAAGGGCTTGTAGTAATAGGATGAGGGGTAATGTCTAGAATAGAAATTAGGAAGTTCTTTACTATGAAAGTGGTGAGACACTGGGCCAGGTTGACCAGGGAAGTTGTGGATGCTCCATCACTGGATGTGTTCAAGGTCAGGTTGGATGGGGCTTTGGGCAGTCTGGTCTAGTGGGAGGTGTCCCTGCTCATGGCAGCGGGGCTGGAACAAGATGATCTTTAAGGTCCCTTCCAACACAAACCTTTCTATGATTCTATGATTCTTTGATTTATTGTCAGTCATTTGTTGCCAAGCTAAACCTTCTAATTGAGAAAAAATGTGATCTAACTTTATCAGTTTTTAGCTCAGCAGAATATGATTTATCTTTATCATTGCTTGTTCTTTCTGTCTGGAAACATCTGGTCCCTCCTCCTACTATGTATTATTTTGTTTAGGGCTTTCTAAGCCTGGATGATCCTCAATGTCCTTCAATGTTGGGGACAACGTGACCTCCCAGAAGGTTTGGTAATTTTCCAAGGGACTCATACAAGTGGGAAAAAGGTCAAGGCTTTACCCCATCTAGTCATTGCACCCTACTACAGACACTGAATTTAGGTCTCTGCATTGGGGTCACCACTAGAGTCATCAGTGTTGTCACCCTGATACCTGCCCAGGTCCTTTTACTCCCTTCCTTCCTTCCTTCCTTCCTTCCTTCCTTCCTTCCTTCCTTCCT
>JANVCC010000035.1:40407832-40439860 GCA_025345505.1 Todiramphus chloris collaris
CCTTCCTTCCTTCCTTCCTTCCTTCCTTCCTTCCTTCCTTCCTTCCTTCCTCATTTAGTGTCTGTTGGTCTCCACCCCACTCTGAATGCCTCTTTTAACCAGCTCTGCTGGTGGTAGGCTGGTCACTCAGAAAAATTTCAGCACTAGCAAGTTTTCACAGAATCATAGAATAGTTTTGGTTGGAAAAGACCCAACTATTAACCCAGCACTGCCAAATCCAACACTAAACCATGTCCCTAAGTACCTTATCTGCGTGTCTTTTAAATCCCTTTTAAATCCTTGCAGAGATTTAAATCCCTCCACCACCTCCCTGGGCAGCCTGTTCCACTACTTAACAACTCTTCAGTGAACAAGTTTTTCCTAATGTCCAACCCATTTCCCATCCTCTCCTAGGTCATCATTACTGCATCTTGCTCCATTTCATTCCCCAGACAAACCAGAAACATTACAGCAGGTTTTGACAGGGAAACTGGAGTTGGAGTCCTGCAAATTTTGGTAGCAACCACTATGGCTGATGTCAGAGCTAAGCAGTAGCTGAGCCTCTATTACCCCATAGACTGGTAAAGAGCAAAAAAAAAGCAGCCCACTAAACAGATGTTTCCATTAAATTTGGCAACGCCTGCAAAACCACGCAGAAAAGGCCGGAAAATGAAAAGCAAACCGAGCTGTTTATTGCCACTAGCAAACAGCGAGGAAACTCAAACCAGCGAAACACCCGAGAACGCAAGAATGCGATCATTTGGGAACAAGTCATTATTTGTTATTCCTTCTAATAAAGTCTATTTGTACTGCAGCTACATCCAGGAGAATGTGTGTAGGAGCTGGAACTCCCACAGAAAAATGGTAATTCCTCACTCTGAAGACTTCATTGCCTTGGGTTTGTGAGCTTAACTGTGCAAATTGTTGACCTCTGGGCACCGTTAGGTTGTGGGACTATCACAAGTGGCCCACAGCAGATGCACAGAAGAATATCAAGCATTAAGAGGTGCATGTTTTCAGGGAGAAGTTGGATAATGAGGCTGTTGAATCACCCAAGGGAGATCCAGAAGGCTGATAATGGTCCTTTATCAGCAGGTTTAGGATGTAGTGAAGGAAGAGAGAGAGCTTTTAGGTCAACAAAAGAAAATTAAACTCTGTTTTTTCAAATTGACCCGTAGTGTCCTAATTCCTTTTGTGTTTTGATTAGGCTTGGTTGGGTTTAAAAACTTAAATGTAAGCAAGTGTTAATACAAAAAATTTTGGCATGTCTTTTCCTCCCTACCCCAAAAGAAAAGTTTTGCTTAGGAAAGTTTCAATATTAAAACTTCGCATTTGTTTTTCAAATAGTCTCTTCCTCTCTCATCTGCTTTGGCCAAAATAATCTGATTAATTTGCCCTACATGAAAATTTGTGTTAGTCTCCTCCAGTCTGTAGCTTTTCAGTGAATGAAGGAGGTAACCAATGTCTTTTTGCCCAGATATCATCAGACGTCTGTTTTTTCTGGCAGGCTCCATGAGAATGGTGTCAGGAGAGATATCCCGGTACAGCCTGGAAAGCTTTTGGAAATCTTTTTGTATAAAGTGATTAAGAAAGTTGGGTAATAAAGTAGACACGTGTTAGTATGAACAACCATGACATTTCTTGGTTGTGCCCGGTTTTAGGTTTCCTTCTGCAGAACAAGTCCCAGACTGAAATGTGCCTTTGCTGTTCTGTATATCCCAAAAGCCATTTTAGGGGAGCAACTGGCCTCATTCAAAGGAAAATTGTGGGCTGTTAGCAGTGGCAGAGAGGGATAAAGGATGTTAAAAATCAATCACCCTTGAGCTCTCCCAAAATCCAGTCAGGAGAGGTCAGTTTGACATTGTTGGCCTGAAAGTTGTTAGTGAACTTGGCTGTGGGAGCAGCATCGAGGGCCAGGCACCAAGTCAGGCTCAGTCAAGGAGTCAAATTCTTCCTAGTGTTACGTCAAAATCCCTCTCTGGTGCTCTGGGCATAGACAGTATCACCCACATCTCCTGATATTGGCCACAGCCGCAACACCCATATCACAGGAGATGAGGAACAAGGGAAGATACATGAACATGGGGGTTCCCAGCCCAAGTACCAAAGGAGCTCTGAGAGTTTGCAGAGCCAGCCCATAAATTTCCTCTCTCAGAAAGGGAGCATCCAGGGATTTCTCCATGCCAGGACATCAAAGATGATATTATAACCAGCTGTCTCATGCCGCTAATTGATACCAGGTCTCTTCATTCCTCAGGGAGTTCTCTGAGGGGACCAAGCCAAGGGAGGTCAAAATGAATGAACAAAGGAGCATGGATGCCCCAGAGTGTGAGAAGGCCAGAGACTACCTTCACCCTAGGGTCTCCTCCAGCAAGCAACCTCCCAGTTGATCCAACACCCCCCCACCTTCTCTGAGGACAGAGAATCTATCAGTGGAATCTGGACTGATTTGTCACCCAGCACCCAAGGGAATACCTCATGTCACCCAACTTCTTCCTCTTGTTGTTTAAATAGCCCAGTGCAAGGGCAGGACAGGAGGTCACTACAGGCTGGGAGATGATGGGATGGAGAGCAGCCCTGGGAGAAGGGCTTGGGGTGCTGGGGGGAGCAGCTGGAGCTGAGCCGGCCCCGTGCGCTGGCACCCAGCAGGCACTGGCACCCTGGGCTGCACCCCCAGAGCCTGGGCAGCAGGGGAGGGGGGGATCCTGCCCCTCTGCTCCCAGGGCTCTGGGCAGAGAGAGAGACCCCCCTGCAGTGCTGGGGCCAGCTCGGGAGTGCTCAGCACAGCAGAGACAGGGACCTGGTGGAGCGGGGCCAGAGGAGCCCCAGCAATGCTGGGAGGGCTGGAACCCCTCTGCTGGGAGCCAGGCTGGGAGAGTTGGAGGTGTTCAGCCTGGAGGAGGTTTAAGGAGACCTTATAGCAGTCTTTCAATACTTAAAAGAGGCCTATAAGAAAGATAAAGACAATCTTTTTAGTAGGACCCCTTGTGACAGGACAAGGGGCAACAATTTTAAACTACAAGAAAGTGGGTTGAGGTTGGATGTAAGGACAAACTTTTTGTGATGAGGGTTGTGAGACTGGAACAGATTGCCCAGAGAAGTTGTGGATCCCCCCGCATCCTTGGAAGTGTTCCAGATCAAGTTGGACAGGACTTTGAGTCACCTGATCTAGTGAAAGATGTCCCTTGGAAGGGAGTGTGAACTAGATGATCTTTAAAGTTCCCTTTCCGTGATTCCATGATGCTGTGTCACCTCAGTGACTGGGAGTCATTTGGTAACGGTGGCTCAGAGGGGCAGCCATGGTCCCTTTCCCTGTGGCCTCCAGAGGGTCAGTGTGGGATATTCTGCAGTTCAGCAGAATGTCTCAGTGCTTTGATTTTGCAGAGAAGCGAAAGTTACCTTATTAGAGACTGCAAATGGGAAATCCCCCCCGCCCCTCCAGGACAATCTGAAGTCAGCATCCATTTGTCAAGGCATGTTTTGATCTTCTCCAATAACTAGAAGGACTTTCTTCAAACAGAAGGTTAAATTTTCTGAGTAGAAGCATTTTTTCCTCCATTCTAATCAGCAGTCAAAAGAATAAAAGACCTCTATTTCCCATTGCTTGCATCATTTCTGTACTTCCAAATCAGTAACTTCATTTTTTACCCCTATCCAGCACGGCTGGGGATGGAAAGGTTGGATTTTACAGCAGTCATGGGTGCAGGGCTGAAAAGTCTGACGGCATCCGTGCTGCTGCAAAGCACAAACGCTGTATGTATTACAGAATCCCAGCATGGTAGAGGTTGGATGGGAGCTCTGTAGATCAGCAGGGTAACCTAGAGTAGATTTCCCAGGATCATGTCCAAGGATTTGCAAAGCTGAAAATGGCTATTTCAGATAGAAAATTGGCAGTTTAAGTGCTTTCAGATTATTGATTGGCATCTTTTCCATAAACTTGCTGGGAAATGGTGAAGAAGGAGGAGTTAGAAACAAGATAAGAAAACCATTAGGCAGAGGTTAAAATGGGGATGGAGAAATGATCCATCTGTGCAACCTCTCCCCTTCTCCTTCATTTATGCAGTTATGGAAAGAAGCCCTGTGCTCTCCAGCGTCAATCTAGAATCAGCAGCGAATGCAAATCAGTCTCATTTGCCCTTCTCATTCCAATGTTTGGGGTGTGGATCTAGCCTCCTGCACATCTGCAAAGCACTTGTCGTTCTCCTGGGTGCAATGGCCCAAAGTAAGTGAAGCATTTAAGCAGAGGCTGAACTCGGGAGATTCCCTAGTAGCAGGTCTGGACACTGGCCAGCGAAGGAGGGTTTCATTGGAAAATGCCAGTTGGAAAACCAAGCGGAAATGTCCCAGGTTTAACAACCTCTACTTCAATCACTACTCATAGCTCCAGGGCAGCCCGTTCGCGCCAAGTTTCCATGGCTTTCTTACCATACAGCCAGCTTAGTGGAAACCTTGGCAGCTCTGTGCTAACCCAGGGTTGTGTCCTGGATCCAAGGCAAGTAACCTGGAAGCCCTGAGCACCCTGGCTCTAGAAAGGGTTTTCTCGTGCTTCAAGTCTTTCCTCTACAAGTACGTTAATTTGAGGGAGTTTAAGACACTCTAATTCCCAGATTCATAAATTCCAAGAACTGCAGGATTACACTGCCTGATCTCCTGTGTTGCTCAGCCCAAGGAAAGCCCAGGCAATGTATCTGGCCAAGCCTTTGCATCTTCTATATCCTATGGCTGGGGAGGCTTGAGAAGGGGAATGTCAAGGTTTAGTCTCAGGGTTGGCCACTAGGCAAACAACAGATGCTCTCTGTTAACCCCTCTCCTCTCCCAATGGGGAAGAGAAAGGGAATAAGGAAGAGACACTTATGGATTGGAAATGAAAACTAGAACAACTTTAATGAAAATAAGTCCCAGACTGGACTCAGCAGCAGAACCAGGAACCAGATTCAGGAGCTGGGTTTTTTTTTTTTAATTTACAGTTCCTTGGATAATCTCATTGATTATTTTAGTGCATTCTGATTTTGAAAGAAAACAAATATCAAACACTGTAATTTCCCACAAACCAGGCATCTGGATTTCCAGACAGTCCTGTTCCCAAGCATGTATTCACACTATTACTATATCTGACGCTCTATGTATCGGTTACTCAAAAGTAATCATTTATCTCTGAAAAAAAGATGAAATACAAAGCCTAATTTAATTCTATTTTTTTGGTACAACAGGCAAATATTGTTACTTGTAAAAAATACAAGGTAGTTCGTGTGATGCTGGAATTTTGCCACCCTCACCCATGGCATGATTTGCTGTGCCTTGCTTGATGTAGTGACTTTGAAAAATCTCCACATTTCTGGCCAGACACTTGGAACCCAATGGGAGGGGTGGGTTCCAATGCCAAGCTCTTTGCTGTTTGCACAGAAAACCTGTTTGGCCATGGTTTTGGTAGTGGTTGGAACAGATACTTTCAGAGATCCCTTACACTTATTCTGTGTCTCTAAAATAAGATCTAACTGGAAAGCCATATAAGTCATTAAAGTTATCATTGACATAGTTTATTATATCCCAATTGTTCCACTCTCGGCCTTTTGTTCTGGCATGTTAGGCCCATATCATTAAACAGCTGATGCCCAACTACGTCTCAAAATTTCAGAGAAATAAGCTGTATCTATATCAGTAAATAAATGTCTTGAAAGTTCCCAGGCTCTGAGGCCAGGTGGCAAATGACAGCCTTCATCTCGTCTAGTGAACTCTCTCAGCCTTCGAAACAGGGTGGCTGTGTTCAAGTCATCTGTTGGGAATGGACCTTCGGAGGTTCATCTCCACCCGATGCCTCGTGCTGATTGCACAGGACAAAGTCATTCCTTTTTGCTTTCTCTGCCATCCTCTGGCCCCGCTCCACCAGGTCCCTGTCTCTGCTGTGCTGAGCACTCCTGAGCTGGCCCCAGCACTGCAGGGGGGTCTCTCTCTCTGCCCAGAGCCCTGGGAGCAGAGGGGCAGGATCCCCCCCTCCCCTGCTGCCCAGGCTCTGGGGGTGCAGCCCAGGGTGCCAGTGCCTGCTGGGTGCCAGCGCACGGGGCCGGCTCAGCTCCAGCTGCTCCCCCCAGCACCCCAAGCCCTTCTCCCAGGGCTGCTCTCTCCATCCCATCACCGCCAGCCTGTGCTGATTCTGGGGGTTGCCCCGACCCATGTGCATCACCTTGCACTTGGCCTTGTTGAACCTCTTGAGGTTCACATGGGCCCACCACTCAAATATACAGCATCTGTCTCAATATGTTGTGTCCAGGGACTTCTCAGCAAAACTGAAATGGGTTTGCTCGGATACAGGATCAGCACAGGCTCGGCTGGCAGGGAGCTCCTTTTGTGCTCAGCCATGGACATAATGGTATTAGTAATGGCAGAGTATTGATGTTTTGTAGTTAGTTCTAAGAGGTATTAAAGAGGTTATCAGACCAGGGCAAGCATAGCTGAGCTAATCTGAGCTTTCAGGCTTGGTGGACAGGAGAAAAAACATGACACAGACTCAGCCTTAGAAATTAGACATTGAGCAGCCACACAGTTGTGTGCAGTTTTGGAACCAAATATGTAAACTATTTTACTTTACCTTCCCACTCTCTACAATTATCTGATATGAGGTTGTAGTGAGGTGGGTGCAGCCTCTTCTCTCATGTAAATAATGACAGAACTGGAGGAAATAGCCTGAGGCTTAGATTGGATGTTAGGAAAAATATCTTTACTGAAAGAGTAGTCAATCACTGGACTGGGCTGCCCAGGGAGGTGGTGGAGTCATCATCCCTGGAGGTATCCAAAAAACCTGTATGTGAGTCACCTCAGGACATGCTCTAGTGGGATGGTGAGGTGGTTGAGGTTCTTTTTGGTGTTTCTTGGTGGTTGTTTTTGTTTTGGTTTGGTTTGTTGGTTTGGTTTGCTTTGCTTTGCTTTGCTTTGCTCTTGTTTTGGTTTGCTTTTGTTTTGTTTTCTTTTGTTCCCGTGTCTCACCACCTTCATGGGGAGGAAATTCTTACTAATGTCTAACCTGAATCGACCTATCTCTAGTTTTAATCCATTCCCTCCAGTCCTATCACTGCCCCACAGCCTAACAAGTCCCTGCCCAGCTTTCTTGCAGCCCCCTTCAGATACTGGAAGGCCACAATAAGGTCTCCCCAGAGCCTTCTCTTCTCCAGACTGAACAACCCCAACTCTCTCAGTCTGTCCCCATAGCAGAGGTGCTCCAGCCCTCTGATCATCCTCATGGTCCTTCTCTGGACACGTTCCATCATGTCCATATCTTTCCTGTAACAGGGGCTCCAGAACTGGACGCAGTGCTCCAGGTGAGGTCTCCGTACTCCATATCTCAAATGATATTTGCATATCTGATGCATATGCTGAAAAGACCAGAGTACCCCAGTGATGCTACGTGGCCCAAGAGAGCTGGGAGACAGCATTCATCAGTATATACAGCTGGGACAACTGGCATCAAGGGATTTAACTGCTTTACTCTAGAGACAAATGCCAGGAGGCCACTCTATGTGTCATCAAGCTTAGCACACCAGAGAGCTCAGCATCCAAGGTACACTTGGAAGAAAGTGTATTTATTAAGTCGCTGGGTGGACCTGCAGGTCTGACTCCTAGAAAGGAGGAGTATGGAAATGCTGGTGTAATTTTATATAGTCCCCTTTCCACCCCTGTGGGACACATCCAGCACTGCAGCTCTAGATGGAGATCTAGCACCGAGGGAAATGGACCTGCAGTGCTTTTCAAGATATTTGCTGAGAAAGAGACATCCTTTTCTCTCGTGGTCTGTCATGCTGCCATGCTTCCTAGGGACAAGAGGGTCTCAGGCCCCAGTCACTGCTCTTCCGCATTCAGGCTTTCAACCTGTCTCTTCTGTACCTCAAAAAGAGGTACTAAATATTATTTATTGTTGTTGTTATTATTATTATTTTCAAATATTATTTATTATTGTTGTTATTATTATTATTTTCTTAATTTTCAATTCATTGTGCAAAGTGGACCAGCTTTAGCTGCCCAGTCTGATCCAGAAGAACTGATAGGTTTTGAAAGTGCCATCGCGCAAGGATTTCCCTCAGCACCTTGCAGCAGCACGAGGTCCAGGTGATATCCAACCCAGCTGAGTCACTGAGGAGAGCAGTTTCATATCCTCTGTGCCAGCAGGAGGTAAAGGGACCTCTCAACGACAGAAACAAGGTGGTGACTGTTGAAGGCTCAGACCTCATACATGCAGGGAGGAGAAAATAATATCCCAGAAGATTCTGTGCTACAGTGATGGGATTTGAGGTCTTTTTATGAGACATGCCATATCTTCTACAAGGTATCTGATAGTAACAACCCCATTTTGCACGGATCTACTTGGGCAGGCATGCAAGGGACAGACGCACTCACCTTGAGAGAGGTTTGAGGACAGCTTCCTTGCTTTCTCCATGACCTCCCTTCATAGGGCTGAGACATCCTTATTGAGGCAAACTAGTATGAAATGTGAAAGCAGGTGAGATGCCATCCCATCACTTGCTTTTGTCCCCGTGGCTTACTTTGAAGACTCAGGCTGGTTTCCAGCACGGATAACTGTATTTCTGAGGTTCTCATCTCACTCTTTATGGGTGGCAGAGGCATGGCAAAGGAAAGGGCCACAGGCAGCCAGCATTGAACAGTATAGTCAAGGAAATAAAGTGGAAATCTTAGCAAAAATCCAGGGAAATAAGATGTAAACACCTTAGGAAGAGGAATCAGGTAGAGGGAATGGAGAAATGAGGCAGTGATCTTCCCACCACCAAGAGGAGAAGCAGTGCAGGGTGATGGGGATGTGCAGCCTCCCAACTCCTTGTGCTGATGCTGTGCAGGACTCCAGTGTCCCTGAGCAAGTGGCGTGGTTTGCCAAGTGCTCTCAAGCGGGGCTGCCCTGGGTTTGATTTTCCTCATTTGGGCATGGCCAGGAACAAGCGTGTGTCCTTTGGCACCTGTCCCCGCACAAGTGAGACGGAACCATGGAGAGGAAGGCACAAGAGACAGTCACTGGCAGAGGCTGTTTGCTTGCCCTGACAGGCAACAGGGGATATTTGTTGGGGCCTTTGGACAGTCTCCGCAGAGAAAGCACTAAGTGTAGGAAAGAGGAGGGAGATGTTTCTTTCAGTAAGTCATTGTGGAGGTTTGAGGGATTTTTTGTTCTCTCGATCTTGGTTATACGTTTTCTGCTGGACTGAAAGAAAGGGCTGTTATTAGAAATGCTCTTTTTTTGTGCAGTTTTATATCAATACATAGAATCATAGTTTGGGTTGGAAGGGACCTTTCAAGGTCATCTAGTCCAACCCCCCTGCACTCAGCAGTGACATCTGCACCTAGAGCAGGGTGCTCAGAGCCCCGGGCAACCTCCCCTGCAATGGTGCCAGGGATGGGGCAGCCACCACCTCTCTGGGCAACTTGTGCCAGTCCCTCATTACCCTCATTGTAAAAAATGTCTTCCCTCTCTCTAGTCTAAATCTCCCCATTTTAGTTTAAAATCATCACCCCTTGTCCTGTCACAACAGGACCTGCTTTCCGCCAACAGAAACACCCTTCTGGGGTGCATAAAGAAGAGTGTGGCCAGCAGGTCGAGGGAGGTTCTGCTCTACTCTGCACTAGTGAGGCCACATCTGGAGTACTGTGTCCAGTTCTGGGCTCCCCAGTTCAAGAGGGACAGGGAAATACCAGAGAGAGTCCAGTGGAGGCTGTGAGGATGCTGAAGGGACTGGAACATCTCTCTAATGGGGAAAGGCTGAGAGCCCTGGGGCTGTTTAGTTGTAGAAGAGATGACTGAGAGGGGATCTCATTAATGTTTACAGATATGTGGAGGGTGGAGGTTTAGTAGAAGGAGCCACTATAAAGTCTTCCCAGAGCTTTCTCTTCTCCAGGCTGAACAGCCCCAACTCTCTCAGCTCTTCCAACTGCTCTGGGGCTTCTCCATACCACTTCTAGGTGGTCTGTGGGCCCCACAGATACCAGGGAGGGCAGAGAGTCAGGCATCAAACAGTACAGCACAAGAACACCCCAGGCTGCTTCACCACCCAGAGCTGCAAAGCATTATTAGCACGTCACACACTGATTTCTTCATCAGCATAAAGAATGCAGCTTTGACACTGCTGGGTCCTGAACAACTGTTCAAAGCTGGCTCAGGTCTCTGCTCATGGCATCCACAGCTTGTTTTGAGAGGAAGGACCCAGAAAGTGCTCTGAGGTGTTTATTTCCTCCAAGCTTTGTTTCCTCTGGGTAATTACTACCACACCAAAGGAAATTAGCTCTAGGGTATTAGGATATTACACGAGAGTGTGGAGAGACTAACAGGTCTCAGACACCAACGTTGTAGCTCATTGTAATTAACTAAAGGTTGACATGATCCCAAACAATCAAACTCTATTAAACCACTTGACACAGGTGCTTGACTCATCGTCAGTGCCTCTAATTAAGATCAAATACACAGAAATGTAGACATCCCAGCATCCATGTGCCAAACCCAGGGAAAGATCTTGCAGCGGAGAATAAAAGTCCATCGCTATTCCCAGTTAATGCAGTTTCTGGAGCAACAGACCAGCTGTTTCCCAAACAATTCTTACACTTGGTGTTTCTGAAGACCCACCGTGACATGATGGCTTTTAAAACTCTTCAATCTCCAAGGCCTGCCACATCTTGGCATGGCATCTGCTAATTGTATTCATAGTTTACAAGGCTGGAAGGGATTGCTCAGACTATCCACTGTGATTTACAGATCACTGCAACCCTAAGCACCTTGTGCAATAATTCCTTCAACTCCCCCCTTACTCAAAACTAGTTTTCTCCTTAGAAAGACACTCAGCATTAGCTCAGCCCTGCAAGTAATGGAGAATCCATGTTTCTAGTTACGCTTTTTCCAGTTGCTTTATAACCTTTCTATTAAAAATGATTACTTTCTTTCCAGGGTAAATTTATATAGCTATAAGTTCAAGCCATTATATTTTTCTACCATTCCTGGCTAGATTAAAGATACATTTGCTATCAGAAACAGCTTCCCCTGTATTTCACTGCAATGCATGAGCAAGTCATTTCAATTTCTCCTGGATAATGCCAATAGATCAAGATCCTTTAATCTCACACTCCAAGTCTGGTTTTCCAGACATTTTGTTGTCTCATATTGCTCCTCAGAGTATTTTCTCTCTCCTTGGCTTCTTTTCTGCACTGTGGGCACCAAAATGGGAAACAATTTTCCATATGAGCAACCTCCATTTTTCAGTCTTCCCTGTTCTGGTTCATCTGTTCCTGTTCTTGGGGGTTTTTTTATGATCTGAGCTTGTGTTGTTATTATAACATGCTGTGAAATGCTACTCCTAGGTGGATCAGACATGCCTTTGCCAACAGCCTTGACTGCCTTTCTGTGAGGGATGTAGCTGTAAGAACAAGTCATCAACTGTTACTGGAAGATAGCCCTCTAACAAACCATTTCACCAAAGTGTTCCCACGTGATGCTATTCGGGGCGAGCATGAATACTGCTCCTGAATCAGAGAATGGTTTAGGCTGGAAGGGACCTTAAAGATCCTCTAGTCTAACCCCCCTGCCATGAGTAGGGACACCTCCCACCTCCAAGCTCCACACAACCTGGTCTTGAACACATCCAAGGATGGGGCATCCACAGCTTCCCTGGGCAACCTGTGCCAGTGGCTCACCACCCTCACAGTGAAGAATTTCTTCCTTACATCTAATCTATACCTACCCTCTGTAAGTTTAAAGCCATTACTCCCTGTTGTATCACTCCACTCCCTGATAAAGAATCCCACTCCAGCTTTCCTGTAAGCCCCCTTTAAGTACTGAAAAGTTGCTATAGCCTTCTCTTCTCCAGGATGAACAATAGCTCTCTCAGCCTGTCCTCACAGGGGATATGCTCTAGCTCCCTGATGATATTCATGGCCTTCCTCTGGCCCTGCTCCAAGAGGTTCTTGTCTCTCCTGTGCTGAGGACTCCAGAGCTGGACCCAGCACTGCAAGGAGGTCTCACCAGAGTGGAGCAGAGGGGCAGAATAACCTCCTTTGGCCTGCTGGCCACAGTTCTTTAGATGCAGCCCAAGATTCAACTGGCTTTCTGGGCTGCGAGCGCACATTACTGGCTCATATTCGGTTTTTTATCAACCAGCACCCCAAAGTCTTTCTCCACACGGCTGCTCTCAGCCCCTTCATCCCCAGCCTGTATTGGTAC
Source organism: Todiramphus chloris collaris (assembly GCA_025345505.1). Taxonomy (NCBI): domain Eukaryota; kingdom Metazoa; phylum Chordata; class Aves; order Coraciiformes; family Alcedinidae; genus Todiramphus; species Todiramphus chloris. The sequence continues at coordinate 40,420,008 of JANVCC010000035.1, forward strand.
TGGGGACTGACCCATGTGCAGGACCTTGCACTTGGCCTTGTTGAACTTCGTGCAGTTTGCACAGGCCCATCTCTCAAGCTTGACAAAAATCCCTCTGGATGCCATACGCAATATTGAGGTTAATGTTGGGAACCCTCCTGTTGCAAAGATATTTTCATGCTTAATGCCCATGAGTGTAATCAGAGTTCCATGTGTAATTACCTTTAAAATCTATGCCATGACTTTTATGTTAGGGATCATCAGATGACTTAGTATTAGAAAATATTTATCTCTAGGTACAAATGAGTCTTGATAGTCTTGAAGAAACATGTCACTGCTGTTGTCTGAGGCAGATGGTTTCAGTCGCCAGGGAAACTGCTCGTGTCAGTGTTTGGAATGTCTGGATGCTATTTGTAAGGGGTATGTGTTGTAGGGAAGATGGGTCATGTCTCACAGCAAATGTAGAACCTCTTTAGCCAACCGTAGATTCACTGCACAAGACAAGACTGGAGACCTCTACTTGAGGACCTACTGACCAAGAAATCCTGGGGACCCAATGGGAGGTCCCCATTGAACCCCCTGATTCCTCGCCTTTAGGCAACGCTGCTGATTGAAGTGCACAAGCAAAGCAAGTTATATATGGCAGGGGGTGGGTTCTTCCCTTGATGTGAGGACCCACCAGAGTCTCCTAAGAGGCAGGTAGCAAATCAGAAACTAGTTGGTGATGATGGAAGAAGAGGAGGTAATAATAGACAGGTTGATACCTGTCTTGACAGGGACTGTCTTCAAAAGAAGCACTTTCTTAAGGAGAGGAGGAAAGTCAACTTAGGGTCACTTCCCTGGAATGAGAAGTGAATATGTGAAATTAGCATATCCAAAAGTTAAGCAGGAGTTGAGGCCACATCAAAACAGGGAGACAGCACACCTGGTTATTACTTCTGAGCGGTGAGTGAAGAGCACAGGAGGCAAAAAGACTTTTTTATCGAGCAAAAAGACGAGAGAGAGGCAGGCAGGTATCTCCTGGGATGTACTTAAACTGACATGAAAATTGAATGCAAATTTCCACCTTTTTCCATTTGGATCAGAGATTCAAAAGATAGGGCAGAGATGGAGCAGGAAGCATGTCAGTGGAGAATGAGCCTCATCACCATAACGAGGCACTTTGAGGCACTCATCTTCTCTCAACAGAGATTCTGTTGCCCTGTACAGGCATTTAAATCAGTCAATGCAGCAGGTTTCTTCCATTCTCTCCCCTGAAATGTCTCCTTAAAATGTCATGTGGCTGTAAAGCTTAAACAAAACCATCATGATTTGGGTCCTGCTGTTTTTCTTGTTTCTTCCCAGCATCTCTCCATGTTTGTCCCAGGCTCAGCTCTGTGGCTAAGGCAGCCAGGTACAAGAGGTTTTACCAGGAAACTTCTGCTCAGCATTAGGTAGCAAACACCCCCTCTGGGGACTGATTCCTCCCCCCCCAGTGTTTGTACAGCACCAAGCACAAAGTGTGGTCCCTCCATCACACCGATGCTAGCAAATGAAAGACACCAAGGTCAATTTGTTAGCCATCTGCCTGGCACTGCCGCAACAAAACCCTCCCAAACCCTCCAGCATGCAGGAACATCCCTCTGTTCCCTCTGCTACTTACTGCACTGTGCCCAGGCCAAAGTCATGGTAGGGTTCATGCTAACAGCATGGTGCCCCGCAGTCGAAATCCAGCCCTTTATCCTGTCCCTGCTCACTGTACCCACAGAGATATGGCTATGGATTCATCATGTCAAATACCCAGATAAGAGACGTACAGCTGGTCACATCAGAGGGGTGACATGACCCTCCCTGTGGGGATGGTGGAAAGGACCGAGGCATCACAGGCAACCAACGCAGCACCAAACAGGAGACTTTATCACTTCAAGTGAAGGGCTCCAGGAACTGGTGAGAGTGATGAGGATGTTGTTATCTCACCATTCCTGTTGTGATTTTGGAGCCCTGTTACACTGACCCATTGTTTTCTGGGAGTGGGAAAAGGTCTCCTTTTGAAGTGCGATGCTTTTAGGGCTTGATATCAGCCGAGAGCTGGCTTTCAAGGCTGAGGAGGGACAGAACTCTTTGCTATCTGCCCTGAATAATTCCATGCTGGGGGAGAAGAAGGAAAAACAATTTTTTTTCTTTAAGTTTCCTTTCTTGTTGCAAAAAAAAAAAAAAAACAGAAAAAAAAAGACAAGGCAAGCAATGAGAAACTCTGCAGATTTTTCCAAGGAAGCTAAAGCCAGAAGGGTTGTGCCTTGGAGCTGGGTGCGGAAACAGGGCAGGCGTTGGAGGATTTTCCCCTCCCAGCCTGAAAAGAACTGAGAAGTTGTCTGGCTGGTCTTGAATAACCCCTCCTGAGCCTGCAAAGCCAGTCCCAGTTTTTCATCAGAGCTGAAAATATCAACCTCCCCCATCCTTTCTTCCCCACCCTTTTCCTTCGCGACGTCACAGCGCCCGGGTCCGTCAATGCAGCTCTCTGGAGGATGCTGTTCAGCATCCTTCACAGCCAGCGACGCTGGGAGGGGGACATGGGCCACAAGCGCCGCGGTGCCAGGCTCGGCGGCCGGTGACGTGCTGTCTGCCCAATTCTGATATAAACAGAATGTCCTTGGGACCGGCATGGTGGAAACGCTCTGAGGAAGCTCCCACACCTCCCCTTGAGAGTGTGTTTTCCAAACGCTGGCATCCCGCCACTAGCAAGTTCTCCAGACTCGGGGCCACCAGCATTGCCAGCAGCCAGCTTAATTAAACCTTCTACTCTAGCATCCTTCTAGATCCATGGTGTTATCTCTGTTGAGGTCCTGGTGATGCTCGCCCACCCGAGGTGAGTTCTGCTCACCCCGCGCTCTTAAGTTAAAGTGAGGACTCATGCATTTTGCCCTAGGGAAGAATTTTTTGTTGGGTTGGGCCCAATGAAAAATTGCCTTTTTCCTCTGTGCAGCTCACTGTACATAAAATGCCATGTGTTCCCAGCAGGATTCAGCCCTTCCAAGGCCTACCCCGCAGCCAAATCTGATCTACATATTTACGAGCTTGTAAACAGGACAAGGCGGGTGAGTTCACATTCTTAGAAAACCAAGTGCAGAGAAAAGAACTTCTGAGTTGGAAAAACAAAGAGTAGTCTTGGGTCCGACCCAGCAAACGCAGTGGTTTTTCCAAGACTCGGATGACTTGCTTGAGAATCATTCCCCTCCACTCCTTTTCTACAGGATTTCCCAAGCTTGCTCTGTAGTTCGAAAAATATACACATTCTCAATGTTTCTGACCAGAGTGGAGGAGACAGCTTGATAGAAAGGGACATTTTATCTCAGAGGTGAGTTGAAACTTGACTTCTGTTTGCAGTAGCCACAGAAGAACAGCAGGTTCTTGCAAAGGAAGATTTAAGGAAGCTGTTACAAGGAGATGCGCAGAAGAAGACAGTTTGAATGCTCACCACAAAGTGCTGTTGTCCCTGACAATAAATGTGAGAACCTGTAGTACAGAACAGTGCTTCTCAAACTGTGTCTTCCAGGTCATGATGGTCCATGAAGTCTTGGTAGGAGGTTTACGGAGAACTAGATTATAAGGGAGACAGACAGCTTGCAAAAAATGATGAGGATTAACAGGTTTGGGATCAAAAAAAGTTGGAGAACCACTGGTCTAAAGCCCTGTGCTATGTCCGTTCACTATTTCTAGATACAGAAGAAAAGATCAATTTGTGGCAAGGGCTGAAGAAACATTTTTTCTATCTTCTCAGGAAAAAAAAAGCTTTGATGATGTTCCATGAAATTCATGTGTCACAGGAATTATCACAAGGCTAAGTCACAGCAGTGCTTCTACACATTTACCCACCTTGCAGGAAAGTTTGTCATTGCTTCTTTTGTCATAATACCTAAGGTTTTCTCAAGTAGATTATCTTCAACTGACCCTCAAGAGTCCTTTTGAGAACCTGTCTTCTTTGGTTACTGGAGTTTATCAATAGGTCAGTATGCACTGAATTAAGTTCTCTGCCCCTTACATGCAATATTTTCATCTCTCTAAATAATAATGCTGATTAAGTTCTTGATGATTATTTTAGGGTAGTTCATGAAAGGAATATTTAACAGTAGAAGGTTATGCAATATTTCCTCATATCAATTAGATGTTACAGAAGTGTGAGGTCTATCGGGAACCTCTCACAACATTTGTCACACAGTCTGCAGCCCCCACCAAACTGAGAAGATCAGGTCCTCCCTCTCTTAACTGAGGCTTTGAAAGCTAAAACCTGTAAGATGGTTGCAGGGTATATCAGGATAGTGTTTCAGATGGTTGATCAGCCATGGAGGTCCCTGGGCAAAAGAATTACAAAATCATAGAATGGCTTGGGTTGGAAGGGACCTTAAAGATCATTTAGTTCCAAACCTCCTGCCATGGGCAGGGACACCATCCACAAAAAGACTGAAACACAGATCCACTGGATTGTCAATGGAATCTGATTGTGACCCCAAAGAGGTAGATATTCCCCTTTAACCCACACACTTCCTTTCAGAGGGGGCATTGGACAGGCAGGAACGTGAAGGTTATACTCCTAACCAACCATGAGTTGAATTTTACCTCCACTCCTGATGAATCCCATGTGAGAATTTACTTTCACGACTAATCCTGCAGCCCACCATGAAGGGAACAGAAACCCACAGCAGGCACTGATGATACTGATGTCCTCTGTTGCTTCTGCTTGTGCCTCCTAGAAAGGGAGGCAATTCTTCACCAGAACAAGAAGAATTTGGCTGGGGGGAGCTTGGAGGGTGTGACCTACTGTGCTCCTAAACCAACTGCCACAAGACTCTGAAGCAAGGAGTTAACAGTTGCTTCTCTGTGCATAAAGGCATCAGATTAAAGGTCTTCGTGGCCCTAACACTGACTTGGCATGGCCACAAGTTTGCCTGTGAGATGGATAGGTCAGAGACCAACGTAGTTTGTCACCAGTCATATGAGATTTATTTTGCTGAGCTGTATTTGTGCTGGATTAAAAGCCAGGAATCAAGGGCTCAATTCAATAGACTAAACACGAGTCGCTAGTGCCACCTGAGCCACCCCAGTGTCTCTGAGGCACCTGCACAGAACTGTCTGATAGGACACAATTTACAGAGGACTCACAACCTTTTGAATCATTAGCACTAGACCAAGATACATTGGGGTATTTAAAATGACTATAGCCTCCTATGTTTAACCAACTAATTCACACCAGTGTGACAGCAATAGAAGCTATGGACATAGCCTCCTTCTGCAAAGAGTTGTGGTCCACCAAAGGAGAGCATTATCATAGAATGGTTTGCGTTGGAAGTGACCTTTAAAGGCCATCTAGTCGAACCACTGTGCAGGGAGAAGAGACATCTGCAACTAGAGCAGGTTGCTCAGTGCCCCGTCAAACCCAGACTTGAATGTTTCAGAGATGGGGTTTCTACCACCTCTCTGGGCAACCTGGGACAAAATCTCAATATTCTCACTGTAATAAATTTCTTTTTTTCTGTCCAGTCTAAATTTCTCTCTTTTAGTTTCAAACCATAACCTCTTGTCCTGTCACAACAGGCCCTGCTAAAATGATTGCCCCATCTTTCTTATAAACCCCCTTTAAGTAATGAAAGGCCCCCAGAAGGGGGGGTTCTCCTCTGCAGGCTGAACCCCCCCAGCTCTCCCAGCCTGGCTCCCAGCAGAGGGGTTCCAGCCCTCCCAGCATTGCTGGGGCTTCTCTGGCCCCGCTCCACCAGGTCCCTGTCTCTGCTGTGCTGAGCACTCCCGAGCTGGCCCCAGCACTGCAGGGGGGTCTCTCTCTCTGCCCAGAGCCCTGGGAGCAGAGGGGCAGGATCCCCCCCTCCCCTGCTGCCCATGCTGCTGGGGATGCAGGCCAGGGCACATTGCTGGCTCATGCCCAGCTTTTCATCCATCAAAGTGGCATAATCAGCATCTTAGCTCATTAGTTTTTGCAACTTGTGCCTATGGTTGGATTTCTGCCCATGAGACATTCTACCTATGGCTTCCTCCCCCTGCAGATGGCAGCTAATCAGGGAATAAATGTTTCCCTTGATGGTCATACTGGCTACTTTAGCCAAAAGCTCAGGCACTGAGATGCCATCATGCAGAGAAGAGTCTCCCAGGCTCAGATGCAGCAAAACCTTCACGCTCGGGATGCTCCTGCGTTTGCAGAATGGAGAGTCCCGGGAGTGCTCCTCTCTGAATGACATGCTGGTTTTCACATTGCCCTGGAGGGAACCTAGCAACCCCACAGAGCCATTGTGTTCATTCAGATCCTGAGCCAGACCGAAATTTTCTTTCCAAAGACCGCCCCAAGTGTCTTTCCTCTGTTGAACCATCCAAGCAGGAATCTCACGGTGGTCTCTGCCACGCTCACTCTAACACCAGCACGTAGATTCCTGTCTTCTTTGTGCTTGAACAGCAAGACAAATGATCTTGACATGTGACTCAGCTACCCTGACTTTACTCCTCTCAGGAGACATTTTTTTTTTTTTTGCTTCTTTATTTTGCAGCTGGCAAATAAGAACCTTCCTGATATCTCCCTATGGATTTGCTGGTTTGGCCAATCTTCCAGACCTTTTATTTTTTGTACTGATTTCATTTATGTCCTTTTGCTGATTCTCATGATTTTAAGATTTGTTTTAAAGTCCCCTTTAGGGCTGCAGTCAGGCTATTATCTGTGAATTATTAAGGAATAATGGGCAATTGGATACACATTTATCTTTCCCAAGCATAGGGAACACTGCAAAAAATATCACCTTTAAGGGAGTTCATACTAGAAGCCCGATGAAAAAAAAGGTTACCCCTTTGTCTTCTTTTATATTTTGTGACTCACTTTCAAAGCCCACCTTCCTTCCTGCTGTGTTCAGCATCGTCTGTGGCCCTGAATCTGCTGCCCAGTCCATCTTCTTGGAGGATGAACCCCAAAAATGAGCAGGGGGCTGGAGCATTTCCCCTGGGAGACCAGGCTGAAAGAGTTGGGCTTGTTCAGTCTGGAGGAGAGAAGGCTTCAGGGACACATGGCCTTCCAGTACTTAAAGGGAGCCCACAGGAAAGCTGGAGAGGGACTTCGTACAAGTGCATGTAGTGATAGGATGAGAGGTAATGGTTTTAAAAAGAAAGAAGGTAGATTTAGATGAGATATTAGGAAGATATTTTTTGCTGTGAGGGTGTTGAGACACTGGAACAGGTTGCCCAGAATGGTGGTAGATGCCCCATCCCTGAAGTGTTCAAGGCCAGGATGGATGGGGCTTTGAGCACTTTGGTCTGGTGGAAGAGGGGTTGGAACTAGATGAGCTTTAAGATCTCTTCCAACAAAAACCATTCTATAATTCTATGAATGAAGCAGCTAAAAAGGCTGCTCCTGGGCAGGGTAGCGTTGAGGTAAGTTAATGGGCAGCATGGTTTGAGGGAATGGAGAGGACAATATCTAACACTAATCTGTACTCTGTGCTGTCCCGTTTCAACACTGAACAAGCCATGTTCTTCCCCACAGACCAAGCAAACACTCATGAAAATGAGCTCATCAGGTGGCCCAGGATTAATGGTCAGCAGCAGTCCTTTGACAGAGCCCAGGTCCTGGGCTTCATCACAGGCATGAGAAAGCTGATGGGGCAACATTGCCTTCCACAACATGCAAAAGAGGTGTTTGGTCCTGTTCTTCAATCCTTTCCTCTAAGAGGCAAAATGGGGGAAAAAACCACTTGGGCACTGATACTTTTCACTTGTACTCTCCGTATCTGGTTTTGGTTGTAATGCTGGAGGATGGGGACTGAAGCAGAGTCCTGCTTTTGCAAGTCACCAGGGTCAAAGGTGCCTCATTCTGCAGTGGTCTTCATTGCACGAGCATGGTTATGAAACCACCATCTCTGTCTCGGCCCCTCTAATACATGCAGCCTTTTAACTGTTTCCTGCAATTCAGCCACCTGATGTAACACATCATCAACCTGTGCACATCTTTTGGAGGTACTTACCTTTTTTCTGGGAGAAGGGTCTGGGCACTTGTTGCAACCTACTGTCTGTACTGAAGTCTCCTTCTTTACCTGTTCCATCTGGCTGGAAGTCTCAGGACATCTCAGGGGCTTTCTCTGTAGAAACACTAGTTTCAACTCTTTAACTTTTATACTTCAAAAGGGTGATTTTGTCATCACCCCAAAGGGCTACAAAGTTGAAGGCTATCAATTCTTGTCCCTTCTACACATCCAGGGCTCTATATATCTATACATCAACCCTACTGCAATGGGAAGACACAATCCCTTAATTATTCCCTTTTTATCTTGAGCATGACTTTCTCCTCTATAGGTCCCTAATGAAAGATGGAATGCAATATAACCAGGTCAGGGCAATGAGGCTTTGTGCATGGTGCTAGGAAGGGACATCCAGGTCCTTTGAAAGAGAATGCAATGAATGTCATGACTTCCTGAGGATTTGCTGCTGCTGCTTTCAGGTGTGTGTCCCCAAATGAAGGATCAGTTTCCTCTCAAGAAACCTGGCATATTGAATCTTCTTTGTGTCCCCTCACCTGTCTGTAATAGTATCATATAAGCATATTTCCAATCATATCCAGCAAAGGAGAAGTTTAGCTATAACTTGCTCAGGAACCAAGATAACTTCTAGGGGTCAGCTATACAGCTAAAAAAAAGAACACAACCAAACCAAAACAACCAAACCAAACAAACAAAAACAGCAAAAGGAAAAGCCAGCTTATAGTCACAAGTCCCTCTCAGAGGAATGGCTGTAGACTAGAGCAGACCAAGTTCTTTATAGCATCTAGTCTGAAGTCTCTCTTGGACCTCATGCAGTGCTCCCGTGCTCCTACAATATAATTACTCTCTTGTGGAGCTGTGAATCTCTGGAAGAACAGGGTGTGTCATGTAGCAGCCTACAAAAGTGGATCTGAAGATCTAGTCTGAAACATTGCATGCCCTGTCCTGATGCCAAGTCCTTATGGTCTTTTGGAAATGGTATCTGGAGTGAACTGGTCCCTGGACCAAATTTATCTGGAGAGGTCTAGCTGAACCATGCTAAGCAAATTAGCCCTGAGAGAAATTGGTGCGTGGAAGGTTTTGGCAACTTCTAAGAGGAAGGGACCACCAGATGCCAATGACATTAAGGGTGAAATCCAACAGGAGTAACCTTGGATGTCCATGATGTGGTTGCCTCTGAGCCAGGAGTCTGGGTCCAATCTGAGACCTACTGTGATCCACCTGCCAGGCACAGGCTTACACTTAGGATGAGGTGAATCACTCCATCCTCACCATACAGTCTACTGACAAAACCACTGACTGTAGGAGGAGACTTGCTCAGGTACCTAAATTCAGTTAGGTGATTCACATAGGAAATTTGATGTCTTGGAAGCATCTTCATTACAATGACTCCAATTCGTGGTCCAGATTGATGGGATTGCTTTGAGAAACGCTCCAATGTGAGCTTTGAGGGGAATGCAAGGCAGTTTCAGACAAAGTCCTACTGATGTACTGCTTTGGAGACCGTACTGGACCATACTGCCAAGAGGGTAGGGGACAGATTAGGGCACTGTGAATTAGACCCGTAAATGATCAGAAAAAGTCCCTGGTACATTATCCTTCTCTTGCTGACAGGCAAACCACACTCAGTCCTCAAATTTGAGATCCTGTTTGAGTGTGTTGGTGCTTTTCAGAGCCCTTGACCTCTAGCAGACTGTCTCCTACTTTTGCAAATGACCCACCAACCTTAGACTAAACCATGCTTTCCTATATCCCCATCACACCACAAGCTGCCCTCCCTCCCCATGGGGACCCCACACACCAGATACGCAGACCCCACTGTGGGCTTTGGCATGGCCAGGGGCTCTCCAGGAGGGTTTCTCCAACCATCAATTTCGCAGAATCACAGAATCATTTAGGTTGGAAAAGACCCTTGGGATCATCATGTCCAACCATGGGGCAACCATTTGGGACAACACAATACTGGTGGGAAGGTCAGCAATGGGCAGGGGAGAGGTGGCTTCTCCCTGCTTTTCTTCCTGGTTGGATCAGTGTGCAGAAGTCAGAGCGAGCAGTGATGCTTACATGCAGAGAGGCATGCAGGCAGCAAACCAGGGCTTTCAATGGCGTGACGAAAGCTGTCCTTTATCTGTGACATTGTTTATGGGGTTGGCTGGAAGGCTTACAGGCCTGAGGAATTCCACCCGATATCCCAACGCCATCGTCCTCCAGGGAAAACGCCGGAGTCACTGCGAACATGCTGTCCTCCACCCTATGCCAAGCTGCTCTTGGATCCATCCTAGGAGGGCAGTGAACTTCCCCATCACTCCGAGGCACACAACCAGCTGCAAGGAGGTGTTAACCCTCAAGGGACCCTGATGTGCCTACAGCCACCCAGAGGAGGTGGTCAATAGTGGATGGAGGAGAAGGTCAGGAAAGACCGGTCAGAAGCTCAGACTCCCAGTCCCGATCAGGCAGAAGTCCTTGCTGATATCCAGCCTGTTCTCCCATAGCTTGGCAGATGCACTGGGGAGGTTGTCCATCATGGAGGCCCGGGAAGGAGCTGGCAAGGAGGGATGCAAGCTGAGTAATGAGCAGAAAGTGGCAGCTCGTGATTACTTTGGACCAGTTTTAATTAATTTACTTTGTGAGAGACAGAAAAAAATAGAAGGAAGAAACTGACTCTTTCTCTGGCCAGGAGAGCCCATAGTGAGCTTCAGTAGCTATGGTACCTCCTACGTCAGGGTTTTTCCAATACCAGCTGGAATTCTCTTGCTGCTCTCACACATTCTGAGAGAGTCCTCAGACCCCATCCTGACATTTGAGACCACATTCAGGAGGAGTTCTGACCGTGGGACATCTGTCCCCACCACAGGCCTAATCCTATATGTGGATTTCTGGTGCTTCCTAAGCACAGAGTAGTTTGCACCTCGGTAGATTTTTTTTTTTTTCTTTTCCATTAGTTTGGCCAGTCATTTTTCAGCATCCACAGCCTCCTGCTGCAAGGACATCCACAGCTGAGCAACATGCTGTGAGATGAACCATCCCCTCTTTGCTTTAACCTACCACCCACTACCCTGCCTCTCCTGTGATGCCATTCATAGTGGAAAGGGCAGTGAATAATAGCTCCCTATTTACCGTCCCAGTGTCACTCCACCAACATCTACAAGGTCTAACTCTACAGAAGATGTTTTTGTCCAGGGCCATTCCTCATACATAGCCCACCCCAAATAACCCCGTGTCAGTGTGAACAATCCCCCTGGTCCTCACGCTTCCCACTCATGGTAGAACACCACTGGGGCATGACTTTGGCACTTTGTTGTACCCACCTGGTCTCACGTCTGCAGCACTTTCGTGCCATGGACTATTCAGGACATGCTGTAAAGCGGAGACCTTTTAAAGTAAAGATGTCTCTGCCAACTGCAGCAGAAAGCAAGCCTACTCACAGATTCTGGCAGCATACTGGGAGCCAGGGCCAGAATTTAGATTGGACTGGGTCCATTTTCATTTGTGCATTTGTCTTTTTTTCTTGTTTTGCTTTAATTTTTTCAGTGCTGAACGCTGGGACCAGCAACTCTCCAAACAATCCAGTGATATCACCTTGGAGTGAGTCATAGGGAGGGCAGGGTGGAGAATTGCAGACAAGGAAAGATCATGAGATTGTGCTCGCTCAAACAACCTGAAAAAGACAAAAAAAAAAAAAAAAGGGACATGTGTTTTGATATGTAGAGGGGAGTTTGCATGTACTAGCCACCCAGCACAGGGTGTCACAGCTTTGGAGAACATCCCCATAGCTTCAGAGCTGGGTTTCTTCCTCGGATATGAGCAGGGACACATTACCTAGGAAAAAAATGTGTAGGCACACACACAATGTACACACACCTATGAACATCCTACACACACACACGTTGTAAGAACACCGAATAAATTACTTTTTTTGCTTTCACTTCACAGCACATAACTTATTAGCTCAACTTCTGCATCACCAAAAGAATGAAAGTCGATCTTCAGATAACTTTTAGACTGTGATTCTGATCATTTTGCACTCTAGGGACAAGCCTTCCCTGAGCTCAGCTGCAGCTTTCTTATTTTCTTAATGATCCTGAAGATAATTATCTAGGGTTACAACAGGACCTGCAGTACTTGCTCAGACCCAGCTCTGTCACTAGGATTCAGACTCTGCAAGATGTGGAATGACCTTTTATTAAAATGAAAAATAGTATAAAGGCCCCAGACAGACTTTCAAGCCCCACAGCAGTATTATTGTAAAATTTGTATCTATTAGGAGAAGACAAATCTTCAGCAGGATCTCCATAAGCCAACATAGACAAGGCAGCTGCATCCCACCCTACCTGAGAGCATCCTATATAGAGATACAGCCAAGATTCTCCATCCACCAGGAGAGAGAATGTCACTTGGTAGGAAGTCAGGATGGAGAAAGGTCACATCAGAGGTCTGTTCCTATTCCCCCAGGCTGCCTCACATGTGGATTTGATCAGGTTGGATGGAAACCTCCCTGCTGGGAGCACTACCCCTAAAAGCAGTTCAAGCAGGACAGGTCACGTCTCCATTGTCCTCTCCCTGTGAGGGCTCTGGTGTCCCAGATGCTCCAGCATGGCTGTTGTGGCTGGATCCCAGCACACGTACTGCACTGCTCACCACACCGAGACCACCATACAGGTAGATGTCCCCATTCTGGGTGTCAACACCTCCATTTTTGAAAAGCACTCCCAGCTTTGTCATGAAGAGCTGAGCTGGATGCCCAAGAGAGGTGTTGAGGGGGCTGATTCTGAGTGAGTAGGAAGTGCTTCTTTTTAAAACAAGACCAAGTTTCACAAACTTGTGCAGTGACACCAGTCCTACAACATTTGGGCTTCCTGTGCTTTGATATTACCCCATTCTGGCTTTGATACTTGTGGGACCAGACCATCAAAAAGTGCTCTTACGCTGAGATATCAGGCTAAAGAACTGGCACATCACTCTGTGTTGTTATATTTGATGTTTTACTCCCATTTTTCTCTTTCTGGACTTAGGAAGCACCTGACTCTCTTTCCTGAGCTCTTCAAGAGTCCATTACTAGCAACATCATTCCTAACAACATGCTTCTATATAGTCACTGTTAAAAAACCCAGTCCAAAAACTCTCTCTCTCTCTCTCAAAATGTTGATGCATATTTGTGCGTGTGAAAGCAAGAGTTACTTTCTTTCATTCTTTACTGATTCCATAAGTAAGACCCCACAACAACTCTTCCTTACATCCATCATCCCAGTGCCTATCAAGAGTGTGATGCTCCAGTATGTACAAAGGTACCAGCCAAGGATGTGTTCTGAGACCCCCCCTGCCTAGTTCTGTTCATCTGTGACCAAATGAGGAAACTATGGAGGCACTCAGTACACATCTCTTCCAAGGGGCACGCTTATTTGCATAGTAATGAGGATGGTAATGAACTCCTTGTCCTCAGATGTACACAAGGTTCTAGCGAGTGAAAACCAGCCAAAGTTGAAATTCGGGGAATTTGTAATTTGTTGGGTTTTTTTATTTTCTTTTCAATTTATATTATTCATCATCTGGATGCAAAAGATGAGGCATGTACTACAGAAACTCTGTTGTGCAATGAACCACTAAGCACTAGATATAAATTATTATTTTAAGAACCATCAGGCTGCTTAAGCAAGAACCAATCTCTTAAGTAGCCTGGCTCAAGCAGTAATTACAAGTCTCATTTCTAAAGAGCTCCTTCTTTTATTTGCTTTGTTACCATAGCTCTTTGTTTTCTTTTCCTCTCTTTTCAAGTTAAAAAATGCTACATAAAGCTGCAACTCCTCTGAGACTCCAGCACAGGAGGCAAACGGGGTTCACAGCAATGCTGTGAAAGAGGTTAGGGTGATTAGCTCCTTTCTTCAGCACAGGAAACTGAGGCACGAAACGTCTTCCTGATAAGTGAATGAGCAAGATTACATGCTTAATGAAGTCTTTCACTTGCCTTGGTCCCAAACGTTCATGCTGAGCTATGGCAGGATCAAGGTGGGACAATGCAGTGTCTCAGGGCTGAGAGCCGGGGATCACCTTGCAGGGAGCACAGGACTCTGGATAGAGGCTGGTCCCCAGGCAGGATGGAGATGGGAGGACTCTGAGCAGGAAAACAGACCCATCCACTACTGACAAGACCTGAGATTGAGGAGAGGAATTGATGCTGAGCTTGGAAAGTTAGTGCTGGTGGCATTGCCCAAAGCATTGGATGGTCCAGGGTGGTGGGCTGGGGGCAGTGAGAGAAAGGGGGAAAGCTCAAAGCCATGGTTAGATGGAGAACAGAGGAGATACTACATGCAATGCAAAGGGGGGTTGTGCCCAGCACCACTTGGGATTTAAACACTCAGGGTGGTCTTTCTGCTGTGGTTAGAACGGGCTGTGGTGGTTCAATCAGCCTCACGCCAGCCTATAAAGCTCACCACTGTCCCAGGAGGAATAAGCTCCTTTAATCAAAACCAACCAAGGTGGGGTCATCACCTCTACAAAACCTAACCCTGGCGTTACTGCTCTGTCCAAAACCACAGCCTACAACACCAGCAGCTGCTCATTAAACCGCAAATGCTCTTCATATCCGCGAAGGCTGCAGGTCTGTCCAGCACAGAGACATCAGCTCTGCTTATAGTCCTTATTCAGTGTCTCCTTCAGCATGTATTGACTACCAGGGTGTACTCCAGCCCTACGACTTGGTCTGGCCTCCAGCAGATACTTAAGCCATGTGGCTGCATCTGTGCTTTCCACACCTAACCGTCAGAAAACACTGAGATCTGTCTTTCTCCTCCCACATCCCAGTGATGGGGTAGCCCACGTACCTAATGCTGTGTCTGGCTGTAATTTCTGCACTTCTTAGGGATGGGTGTAAGGAGGTTTTGCTGGAACCAGTGCTTTTCATTCCCTGGATGAGGATTTTTTTCCCCAGCAGAGAGCGTGTGGTGTCAGTCCCAAATTTCTGGCTCCTGGCACCTGTTTTCCTGTTTTGATACCAGGCTTTTGAGAGCGGGGAAAATAATAATGATATCCAGAGCTAATGTTATTTACTAAAATACAAATTAACGCTCAGTCACATGGCGGCACGATTTGTCATCTAGAGCTAAAATTAAAAGAAATTAAGGCTGAGTCAGAAAGTTATTTCAGATGCGAGTGGGGAATGCTAAGTGATGGGGCTATGTGGGAGCAACACTGACATCTTCCGGCTGAAAAAATAAACAAACCCTCCAACTTTTTCACCCAGAAAACCACCAGGAACCTCCAGCACAAAAGCTTAAACAGGGGCTGGTGTGGACAAAGGAGTTTTCAAATGGCAGGTACAAACTTGGAGTGGTGGATCTTATCTGAGACCCACTTTAAGAGTCCATCTTAGCATCACTGCAAAATTTGAACGGAGGGTGTGTGATACTGATGACCCAAAGTACATTAGTGTAGGAGGTGAAGGGGTGTTGCTCTTCTAGCGTTGCGGGTGACAGGGCTGTGTCCATCCTTTGACAGGGCTGTGGACAACCTGTTCCCTAAAATGATGCCTTCAGTCCTTGCTATAGGGTCTCGGAAAGCAGCCAGGCCCCCATGTATGGAATATACCTGTTGGGTGGAAGAATCTGCATCAATCCACAGCAGGATGGTTGAACCCACAGTGAGGCAAACAAGTTTGGTCATAGGGCTGTTGGGTCCTGCACCAGGACTTTCTCCTCTGGAGTGGATGCCCCTCAAAACACAATGCATGCTGGATTTGGTGGTGTTTAGCTGGATGGTTGTCTGGAAAGAGATGGGGGAAAAAATCCTCCATCCTCACTACCCCTCATACCTGTGCATCTCCTGCAACAATTAACGGCCTCCCTCTGAGCTGTATGGCCTTCACATGATGGCTCATAGCTGCATTTGAGGGTGCTGGGTCCATTGCCAGGACTCCTTTTGCAGTGGGAGGTAGGAGGCTCCTACCAAAGACATAGTATTAACCATAATTCTCACTTCAGGGTCAATGCCTGGCAGTCCTGTAGTGGCCAGATCTTCACTCTGAAGGCAATGGCATTGTTAGCTAAGGACCTAATAGCAGAATCACACCTTCAGACTTTTCTGCAGGTCTCATGTCTGCCAGGCTGGGTTGACCACCACCCTTGCTACCCTGGGCTGCCATACCCTTCTTCTTTCTCTAACCGTATTTCTTTTAATCTCTCCCAAGGTTCTTTCTTCCCATCTCTGAAGCCCTCTGAAATTGTCTTCAAGGTCATCTTCTGGCTGGGATACTTCAATAGTTGTGTGAACCCCATCATCTACCCATGTTCCAGCAAAGAGTTCAAGCGAGCTTTCATCAGGCTGCTCAAGTGCCAGTGCCACCGGAGAAGACGGCCCATCTGGCGCGTCTACGACCACCACTGGCGAGGGGCCTCCGTGAACAGCTCGGTGCAAGACTCTGAGACAGACCTGAGGCCCAGGATTAACACCCTGAACAGCTCGTTCATATTCAGCTCCTCCTTGCAGGAGAGAGCCAGTAAGAGGCGAACGCTCAGCTTCAAAGGCTGGAAAATGCTCACTCCTTTCCAGAAACCAGCATCCACCCAGCTGAAGGAGAAGATGAACAGCCTTTCTAACAAAATCCGGGGTGGCTCCAGCAAAGGGGGGGTAACAGCCACCTACAAAACAGAGGTGGAGTCTGTCTCTATTGGGATCCCTCATGACTTCACGGAAACCATCGACTATCAAACCTATGACTTAACAGACTGCTGCAGGCTGCGAGAAACAGATATTTGAAGCCACCGGGACAGTTGTAGATGGTTTCTTTAGAGGTATCTAGCAGAACCACGGAGGGATACTATCTGTGGGTCTGTCAGGCAGACTGGAAGCAGCGATCAGGTATAAAACGCAGTTGCCCAAAGGTTATACAAGCATCCCCCACGAAGAGGTCAGTCCCTTCTGGGGGATTATGGGTTCCTCAAATAAGAGCCAACGGCGTATCCTATTTTAATGAGCTGCAGCAGCAGGGGAAGATCTGTGGTGGATATGGCCTGAGGACAAGAGCTGTTTCCTCCCATGGATGGTTATCTTTGACTTTGGAAGAAGCTGTGCAATGAAGGGAAACCAGATGTCTCCTTTGCCTTAAAAAAAAAAAAAAAAAAAAAAAAAAAAAAATAAAGGAAAGATCAAACCCCAGAAGATGCCAACCCTGCCTTAGTACATGTGATCATGTTTCCATCCAGAGGCAAAACCCAGAAAGGACACTGCCAAACAGCACCTGGCAGCTGATCCTTTAGATGATGGGTTGGGAGCTTGAAGGTCTACAAGGCTGGACAGGACCTCCAGCCAAGGCCTTTGCTTTGGAGACTGAGCAGACTGTGGTATTCCCAAGCAGGGTGGGGGGACCCTGGTTCTCAGTCATCGTGTCTGCAGTGACCACAGCTTTGCCCCTTCCACTTCTCCTGGTTTTAGGCCAGAGGAGCAGTCTGGGTGTGCACACTGGTGCCAATGGGTGTGCAGGTCTAATTCCAACCAGTGAGTCATTTCTCGTCCCACTTTCCAGTGAAACACTTGCAGCCCACCTTGCTCTAGTGTGCATCCATCTGGGACACAGAGAGAAAGCTCCTTTTGGTGGTGGTGGTGGTGGTCATCATCCTCAACCTTTTCAGTCCCTTTCTTGCTCGTGTTATTGTCTCTCCCCAACAAAAATGAATAAAGATGTATCCCAGGGGGTTCACTCAGGTTCATAGTCAACCTGCATTTGGCTCAGGAAAGGTGGGATAGCTGAGTTTGGGGCCCATTTCTACTATCCATAGAGTCAAAGCTAAAATGGAGATGATGTGCAGTTGGAGATCCCTCATGTAGAAGGATCTTCTCCCCAGTCAGGGTCAGGTTTATAACTCTTCTCCCAAGTGTCTTCCCCCAGAACTGATACATCAAAGCCTTTGGTGGCTATCAGCAATTGCCATTGGTTATGTCAGTTAGCATGGTCAAAAGCAATGTCAATATGGGTTTTTTTTTTCCCCTGCTCACAGCCCCAGAGTGTGAGATCCCCTCAGGAAGCCACCATGATCTCCTCCAGGGACCTCAAGGATGTTGGAGCCATGACAGGCTCACACAAATTGTGCTTTGCAACTCAGAAAATGGTCAGCCAAGCTCTGCTTGGCCCTGTACTGCAGGCACTGATTTAATGAAATTCCAGACATGCGATGAGCCACAAAGAGTTATCCTCAGATGAAGCTGTGAGCAGAGGCAGGAGACACGTACGTGATGGAGGCGAAGTCTGGATCTGAGGTGCAGTATCTCAAGTGAGGTGACGAAAGAACGGGACCATGAAACAGAGGGGTGGAAACATGACACTAAATGTGTCCTGGCTACAGACTCATCCACATCAGCACTGTCCCTCATACCCATTAGGAGCCTTTCATGAAGGTGCCTACAGCATATCTAGCTAATCCTCTTAAAGGTGGCTATCAAAGGAAGATGAAAGGCTCCTAGGCATAGGAAAGAGAATGTCACCTTTCTTTCTGCTGTTCCTTTGCTTGAAAGGAAATCAAAACAGAGCAGAAGTTGGACTTCTTTTACCTTTTTGAACAGTGCATACTGAGACATGACATCTGGAGTTGGCTCCGTCTCAACACCCTTAACGTCCTTCTGCCCTTTACTCAATGCAAGACTCCAAACTGGATGAATTACTGCACAAGGACCTGCAGAGTTTGTCCAGATACGGTCCTCCCAGCAGCAAATCCCACCAAGGCACATGGGCAGCATTACACTGCCACTGAACTCAGGCTCTTTGCTGGAGTGTTCTCCAGTGTCTGCAAATTCAGCCAGAGGTTGCCAGCTTGAGAGGTTCAAACCTACCAAAGCAAGGGCCTGTGGGAACCTCTGTAGGGAGATGCATCCTTTTTTGCCCCGTTTCTTTGGTCGTCACGTGAAGTGAGACCCTACAGTGATGGTGGGGTGCCACAGAAAGTCATTTTGCTGTGTAAGAACTGCAGCTGCCACTGATGCCCTGGGCTTTTAGGGGATCCTGATGGGAGAACACACTGCTGGCACTGGGGACGTAACAGAAAAGGTGTCAGGGAGAGGGCAGTTGCTGAAAAGCAGAGATGCCTGGAAAGCCAAGGTGAAAGCATTACTGGTCCCACCCTCCACCCACCTCTCAGGATGCATCTGCACACATGCCATTATCAGAGGGAGTAAAGGCACCCAGATCTGCATTTTTGGACCTGGTTCTGGTGGCACTGCTTTGCAGGTCCAACACTTACGTAACGTAAGCAATCTGGGGGCACAGTTTAGGGCGAGCTGATACAGATCTCATCAGAAGTGAAAATCTAGTCAAGGGGAAAGATGGACATTTGCAATTAAATGCTCTCTGATGTAGTCAGAGAACCGTTTTGGTTGAAAAAGACCTTCAAGATCATCAAGTCCAACCGTTAACCCAGCACTGGCAGGTCACCAGTAAACTGTCTCTCAACATCTACATGTCTTTTAAACACCTCCAGGGATGGTGAAGCCATCCAGCCTCTCCAGAGCTTGACAACCCTTCCAGGGAAGAAATTTTTCTTAATATCCAACCTAAATCTCCTCTGGTGTAACATGAGACCCTTTCCTCTTGTCCTGTCACTACTATCTCAGGAGTAGATTTATCTGGTGTCTCTCTGCAGCCAAACACCCATAGCACCCATGACCATACAGATACACACTTTACTATATTTATACATACATTTCATCTCCAAAAAAGCAGATGTTCTCCTATAAATGGAGACTTTCCAGGGGCTTTTAGCAATTGCTGGCAATCAGTTCATTCCCACGAATGAGCTGACAGTATTGTTTACACTTAGAATCATGGAATGGTTTGGGTTGGAAGGGACCTTAAAGATCACCTCATTCCAACCCCCCCCCCCCCCCCCCCCCCCCCCC
>JANVCC010000035.1:40439960-40459167 GCA_025345505.1 Todiramphus chloris collaris
CCACAGTTTTCAAATATTTACATTTACAGCCTCTAGACCCTTGAAAACATCTAGAAGTGAAAAAAAACATTTACTGCCTCTCCATCACAGTTTCTTACAGACCTACAAGGCTGAACATAAGGATAAAGTCTGTCTGCTGACACCTATGCACACACACACACACACACACACACACACATAAATGCCCAAACTGCCTCATTTACTTGCTGCATTCAATCTGGCCCCAGGAGATACCCTTGAAGGTGCTGTAGGAAAGTCTTAAGCTCTGCTGTGCTGCATCCAGGCAAAATACTCGTTTCTCACTTCAGCCAGATACCCTCTTTTATTTAGCATCTTGCATCAGAAGAAGCAATGCCAGCACTGAGGCTGTTTGTGTAGAGCATCATTTAGAGTAGACAGGGCTGCAGGAAGGACAACCTCATATGAGATATGACCAGAGTATCTAAAGTAAAGATTCTAAAGCAAAGTATCTAAAGTAAAGTATCTAAAGTAAAGATTCTAAAGCAAAGTATCTAAAGTAAAGAGTATCTAATGGCAATTCTCTTTCATTGTCTCAGTCCCTAAGCTCTCCCAAGTTTGGAAAAATGGGCTCAGACCTTCAGGAGGTAAATTTGGTCTGATCCCACTGACTCCCCTGGACCCACAAGGGCGTGACTAGCTGAGGGTATGGCCCCACTTCTCCGAATTCACCAAGCAGGTCATTTCCCAAAAGCACCCATACCTTGGTTATCCAGGAGCTCTAACCTCATTGCACTGGCTTCATGTCACTGTTGCATCGCCAGACCTCGCTGCTTCAACTAACCACGTGTTGAGGATGGTGAGTAGCAGCTTGTGGGGCCGTAGACTCTCACGAGTCCTGTTTAAGGGCAAAGGAAGGTCCCTGCCAGCCTGAGCTGGACTGCAGTTGGGTTGCATTACTATTGTTTACAGTGTGTATATAAGTGTAAATTTTCTTCCGCAGACATTGGAATTTTTTATGTATAGATTTTTATTTTTCATCCCCAGATGTATTTATTAGCCAGAGTATTGTTGTGATTCGAGCTCTGTCAGATTGATGTAAGCTCTATGAAACAGAATGCACATATTTTTGTTTGTTTGTACCAAATACATGCACAAACCTGCCTAAAAAAGTCGCTGCGAACTGTTGCCGTGTCTGATTTTTAAAACAGGGGCCGTGGGGGATGAGGGGCAAAGGAAGAAACACCCGCAAGTCACTCACCGTTGTTCTTTTCTCAGATCTTTTTTTTGTCATTTCACAAGGATAGTCACTCCCACACACCAGAATCTATGATAAAAACAAGTCAGAAGGGGATATTCTCAGTTCTGGGACACACAGGGATGAAGAGGTTTCACCAGCCGTGTCTTCTCCCAGATGCTCCCTGGAGCAGAAGGAATCTGGATGCAGCCACGATCCATGGGGAGTAGAGGAAGGCAGAAGAATGGAAGGCTGTTGTGTAATTGGTGGTCAGGAATAAGCTCTGGTGAAAGGATTTCCGTCAGAGTAGGAGGGTTTTAATGAAAACTGAATTTTCAACCCGTTGAGGATTTCTCTGGAAAATTCTCATTTTTCTTCTGAAGTTGAAATGCAATTAAATCAAAGGACACTTTCCTGAAAAACAGAGATGACTGAGGAAGAACACAATGGGGATCGATAATATCAGGAGTGTCAGGGAGAAGATGAATCCTGGAGGATTATTCACTGTTTCTCATAATACAAGAACTAAGTGACATCAAACCCAATTATCAAAATGAACAAAGCGAGGTAATTCCTCACATGGCACGTATTTAAATGGTGGAACTCATCACCACGAGATATTGCATCTGCCAAAAGTCTATAGGGGTTAGAGCAGCAATTAGGTACCTTCATGACAGAAAAGTCCATCAAGAGCTGTTGGAAACATTTATATAATCCCTGAGCTAAGAAAGTCCCTGAGGCAGGAATTGTCAGATGAGTGTTTCAAGGGATATTTCACTGTAAGATTTGTCTTTCACTCTATCCCTTCCAAAGTTTACCTCATCAGGGAGAGGGGACTCGGCTAGAAGGACCCAGACTCTGAATTGGTACGGACGTTTGTACGTCCCCACCATCTACACGCTGGGTAGCCCATCCATGCCACTATTACCTCATTATTTTCTCTCCCCACGAGCTAAAATCAGAAAATACGCAGAATACTGAGGAGAGACCTTATCTATGTTTATAAACTCCTGAAGGGAGGGTGTCAAGAGGATGGGGAGAGTCTCTTTTCAGTGGTCTCCAGTGACAGAACAAGGAGCAATGGGCACAGACTAGAACCTAGGAAGTTACACCTCAATATCAGGAGAAAGTTCTTTGGTGTGAGGGTGTGGGAGCCTGTGCCAGGCTGCCCAGAGAGGCTGTGGAGTCTCCTTCTCTGGAGAGATTCCCACCCCGGCTGGACCCTGCGCTGCTGGGCCCCTGCTCTGGGTGCCCCTGCTGGATGGAGCAGGGGGGTGGCACCAGAGCATCTCCAGAGGGCCCTTCCAACCCCCACCATGCTGGGATTCTGTGAGATCTCAAGGTTAGTCTCCAGTGGACATTGTATCGAGGTTACACCATTTTGCCCTTGCTGTGTGCCAGTTCCTGCACGGAAATTTCTGTTACTGAACACCACTCAGAAATTGAAACCCATCTCCTAAAAAGGTTGACTTTTTAGATCTTCCCACAGAGGACAGGCATGCAGCCTGGCCTGGGAGCTGCCTAGAGCTTTCCCAAGAAACTCCAGCCATCTTCTGCAAAGCCTTCAATTTCTTTTCCACCTTTTCTTTTCAGACCTCTAAATGTACCTCCATGGAGACACACATCATACATAGTGACATTAAAGTCACTGACAAGTGGCTTCCTAAGTACCTTCGGTGGGATTCATCTCACAGATTAAGCCATCTCCATTCCAATAAGGTGTCCATGTATGAACCAGATGCTTAAACTGCATTACGGAGATTGAGAGGAAAAAAAAAACCCTGTTGCCTGAATATGTTTCGTGCCATTTGGGCCATCCTAGTCTATCCTAAACAGCTGTGCATGGCCAGGTTGTGCCAAAAGGGACTGAGGAACATGACAGAAGGACCTGATCTGTAAGCTCCGAGTAGAAGAAAATGTTGGGCAGAGAACAGGCAGAAGGTGAAGGTCTGATCCTCACTTTTCCCCAGGGGAAAGAGGACACAGGATATTTACTGTGGTTGAACGTATCTTCAGAAGTCAGATCAGTGCCTGACTTGCAGGATGGACCACACCACCCAGTCCCTACGGCATCCTGGGAGACAGAGTCCTGCCAAGAGGATGGAAAGGACAAGTCAATAACCTATCTTGAAGTCTCATGAGGCCATGATAAAAAAAAAAAAGCAGGGTTTAGAGCAGAAGGTTCAGTTCTGCTCAGTTCAATAAACCAAACAGCCAACTTTAAAGATCTCCTGTGTGCAGTGCTGGTGGATAATAGATGTCTTGGGGTTTGGGGAGCCGGGTGTAGACAGCAAAAATACTTTTTATGCATGTTCTGGAAACCTTTTCTACCGTTTATTAAGCCCAGCTCTCCAATTTCATTTTCACAACACAGCCTAAAGCACATTTTGCCCAATTTGAAAATTGCTGGAATTTCTGTTCTTCTCTCTTTTACCTTCAGGACCAAAGCAAGGCAGGGACTCTGACCATTACCAATGTTCAAAACCTCACTAGGACCTTAAAGAAAATATTTGGGTAGATCTCAATAAATAAATAAATAAATGCTCAAGGGCAGTTGCAGCTCCTGTGCTGAATATTTGCTCTTCTTTCCTCCACAGCTGATACCTTCTGGATGGGAAAAAAACTAAATCCCTAAGGGCTATGGCTGACTTTGAAATCATATTGAAACTTGGCCATCATTAAGTAGCTGCTCAAAGAGACAGGATAGCCTGTTCTAACCCCACCACACTCTCCTAGGTGATCCGTGGTTGCTATAAAGCCTGTCAGAACACTACCTGGATCAGAAAGTTGAGCTCTGCTGTGGCAGGAGTGTGTTTTTGGAAAGAGAAGGTAAAAAAGCCAAGCCCCATCCATGGCCAGGAGGCTTCAGGTGATGTGGTTAGGAAAGAATAGCCTTGCAAGAGCCTTTCTCCTTGTCCAGCACAGTTGTCATTTCCAGAGTATCACAGAAGGTGTTTGAAACACAGACACTTGGCAGGAAACATTCCCCCCTCCCCCCCCAAAAAAAAAACAATGACCCAGCATGCACTAATTAGAATATGTGAAACAAAACTATGGCTACTTTGAGTTAGCCCAAGAGCCCTTAGTCATGGGGACAGACTCTTTTCAGTGGTGCCCAGTGACAGGACAAAGGGCAAAGGGCACCAACTGGAAGCCAGGAGGTTCCATCTGAGCAGGAGGAGCAAGTTGTTTGGTGTGAGGGTGTGGGAGCCTGTGCCAGGCTGCCCAGAGAGGCTGTGGAGTCTCCTTCTCTGGAGAGATTCCCACCCCGGCTGGACCCTGCACTGCTGGGCCCCTGCTCTGGGTGCCCCTGCTGGATGGAGCAGGGGGGTGGCACCAGAGCATCTCCAGAGGTCCCTTCCAACCATTCTGTGATTCTATGATTTACGAGTTGCCTTGACACAATCTGGAACTTCTCAACAAAATTCCTGGGGGAAGGGGAATGCCCTTGGGTCACTGTTTTTACCTCAGCAAGGTAGTTTTATAGCAGTAAAAGCCTCTCTGCCTGCTATTAATCTGTGAGTAAATTGCCATTGTTTTCTGCGTGTTTATTGCTACAGCCTTCAACAGATGGTTCACAGAGCAAATCCAATTTAACTTTGATTGCTGGGGAGCTTTCATTTCTAGCCGGGTTTAGGCTTGCAAATTGAAACGTTGCTTCTCAAAGCTTTAGGATGTGGGGAGGTTTATATAGGTATATATTTTTATATATATATGTATATATATATATAAAAATAGCTATGTCCACATAGGTACACACTAGGTATAGATTTTATCCTTCAAATGCATTTTTGTGCTCTCTTGGCAAAAAGAACTATTTAGTCTCTGGCTGACATCATACCCAGGCTGTGTCCCATGTCCTCCTCAGCCAGAAGCTGCTATCCAAAAGCCTGCATGCTGCACGCAGCTGCTGAACCACCATGTGGGGGGCACAGAAATGAGTTTTCTAATATTTCATTACTGGCATCAGTTGCCCAGAAAGGATGGGCAACATCACTGAAGTTCAGCTGAATGTTTGTCTTAGGTGGCGTTTTAGATAGGATGGATCTTGCTGTAGGTGGTGGGGCAACCTAAGCCTTCTGCGGTTCCTATGAGCCGTGTGAGGAGTGTTACAGTTGGCACACTTGAGAGATGGGATGTCATCCAGAGAGACCTGGACGAGCTTCAGAGCTGGGACCGTGTGCACCTCATGAGGCTGAACAAGGCCAAGTGCAAATTCTTGCGCATGGGTCGGGGCAATCCCCAGTATCAGCACAGGCTGAGGGTGATGGGATGGAGAGAGCCCTGGGAGAAGGGCTTGGGGGTGCTGGGGGGAGCAGCTGGAGCTGAGCCGGATGGTGAGAGCCTGTGACAGGCTGCCCAGAGAGGTGGTGGCTGCCCCATCCCTGGCACCATTGCAGGGGAGGTTGCCCGGGGCTCTGAGCACCCTGCTCTAGCTGCAGATGGCCCTGCTCCCTGCAGGGGGGTTGAACTAGACAACCTATAAATGTCCTTTCCAACCCAAACCATTCTATGATTCTATGGTATCATTCCATATTCTATACTGTTCCATACATTGTCCTACCCTACCACTGAGGAATTAGGAAATGTTTTTATCAAGTTTTGTGGACTGGCCACTGATTGCTGATTGCACTTTGGGTATTAACCCCTCCTTGAGCTTTTCAAACTGAGCAAGGCACTGCACTAGCAAACTGCTTGTAAAAAGGAATAACTATTCCCTTGCTGATTAATTTACTGCTGGACGTGGTTTAGCTTTTCTTTCCAGTCTCCATTTTTTTTTATTAGCCTTTAATCCTTCTTCTGGCACAGTGCTGTTCCTGAGAGTCCTACATGCTTCAGCTGAGCTCCTCTCTCTGCAGACCACATCTACAGCAGCAGCCTCCTGGGCTCTGGGTAAGCAGGACACTTTCCTTCGACAGACAAAGGTCTAGTAAATCCATCAGTATGAGGCTGAGGTTAAGCAGAGTAAAATTAAAACCAAAGTGATCACAAGGAGTAATTAACAACTGGAGCATGTTGTCTCAAAAATGTGAGAGCTCCTTGAAATGCAAAACTTTGGAGAGAAGAAAAGAATGAATTACTTGAAAATTACTTGAGATGTAATGGGCTTGGTGTAAAAATTTGCTCTTCTGCCCTTCTTATACAGGAAGTCAGGCTAAATTATCAAAATATGCTCTCTGGCCTTAAAAATAAATGGTTTACTACTTGACTCAGCAAGTCCTGCTGAGCTCAAATACTGCCCAAAGATTACACCTGTTTTGCTGAAAGTAGAAAATACACTGTGCTGAGGCATCTGTCCCTGACCCAATGGAATCTGGATGGAAAGGTCTCCTCCTCTTCTCTTCTCTTCTCTTCTCTTCTCTTCTCTTCTCTTCTCTTCTCTCCTCTTCCCTTCCCTTCCCTTCCCTTCTCTTCCCTCTCCCCAAGTAATTTGTTTATTTCTTACTTTATTTTTAGTGCTCATTTCCTTTGCATGCCGTTTTTCTATCAAGTGCCCCTGTAGCTATTTTTAGCTGGTGGAAATTGGCCAGTCATGTCATTTTTTTATTATTTTTTTCACTCTTTTCATTTAGGTATTTATTTTGGAGGGATTTATTAGCAGAGAAAGGAACCTGACTGATAGCCTGAGAGGTCTTTCCCTCTATCTGTCCCCCCTTCAAACCAAGGAGTTAGCAAGTAGAGAAGTGGTTGCCTCAGCTCGGTGAGTTTTTCTGCTCCCCTTTTTATCCCACCTCTACGTTCAGCATCCAGCTCACCCTGTGACATCAACACTGTCCATCGTGGGTGGGCTGCCCAGGGCTTCCCCATTTCGAACGGTGAAATGAGATGAATAACTGTTCTCTGTCTGCTCTCTGTAGATGAAGGGAATTAATGCCCAGTTTATAGACCATTGCATCCATCCTCACCATCTCTTTTCCCACGAAGGAGTTCTGTCCTATTTAGACTATCTGAATATGAAGTTTTTCCAGATCTTTTAATGCTCTCCTTCCCTTGACCTTTTCTATGTCTATTACATCCTCTTTGAGAGTGTGTAGCCAAAGCTAACCTATTTCAGTTGTAGTTCCACCAGGGACATCATTAAGTGCACAACATCATCATGCTCACAGCGTAATGAACTTTTCTTTAGTCTCAGTTCTTTTCCTAGTAATTGCTAACATTTTATCGGCCTTTTTGACCACTGCTGAGCATAGAGCTGAGGTTCCCATTTCAGCTCCTCACACAGATTTCAGCATCTCTTTCCTGAATGCTAATGACTACGTTTCAGTGCATGGACAGCTATGCATACCTTGCTCCTCATCTACATTATTTTGCATTCATCAGTAATAAATTCACCACCTGCTAATCCAGAACCATGACAGCTCTTACACAAATATTCACATTTAGCATTAGCTTTGACTGCCCTGAATAATGAAGGATTGTCAGCAAATTTCCATCGATCTATTTACAACTTTTCCCAGATCGTTTAGGAATAGAGTGACTATTCTGGGACCCAGCACTGCCTTAAAGAAATTTGTAATAGTCTTCCTCCATTGTACAAAATGACTATTTTATCATACTTTTTTTTTGCTCTGTTTCTCTGTTTATTCTACCCGTTATTAAACCAGAAGACCTTTCGCCTTATCCTATGACAGTTTAGAGACATAGGAAGTTTTTCAGGGTAGACCACTGACGATCAAGACACAAGATGGTAAACACCATGAAACCTTCTCCAAAGAAGGTAGTAGTGGCTATATGGGAATGAGAAGATCATAGAGTCATAGTACTGTAGAACTGTGGCATGGTTTGGGTTGGAAAGGACATTTATAGGTTGTCTAGTCCAACCCCCCTGCAGGGAGCAGGGCCATCTGCACCTAGAGCAGGGGGCTCAGAGCCCCGGGCAACCTCCCCTGCAATGGTGCCAGGGATGGGGCAGCCACCACCTCTCTGGGCAGCCTGGCACAGGCTCTCACCACCCTCAGCATCAAAAATTTCTTCCTCTTTCTAATCTAAATCTACTTCTTTTAGTTTAAACCCATCACCCCTTGTCCTGTCCCAACACACCCTGTTCAAAACTCTGTCTCCATCTTTAAGTTCCCTTACTGAAGTCCTGCAAGGCCCCCAGGAGGTCTCCCCTTGGGGAGCCTTCTCCTCTGCAGGCTGAACCCCCCCAGCTCTCCCAGCCTGGCTCCCAGCAGAGGGGTTCCAGCCCTCCCAGCATTGCTGGGGCTCCTCTAATGAAGATTAATGGATGACATCACTTGAGAGGAATTTGCCAAGGCTGTCAGTGTGTGGATACTGTGTACAGTGTGCACCACACGCCAACTTCACTAGGACAAATACTTTTTTCCATGGGAGCAATGGACAGCCTAAGAGTAAAAGTCAATGTGACAGGCAACTGCAAAGTAAAAGGGTCATATATTTATTTTAAACCATTTATTTTTGTGCCAACGTATTCCTAAAAGCACTGTTAGCAGCACAGAAAAACAACAACATGGTCTGAGAACAGATACAACTCATGCTTTACATTAATTAGATTATTACTTAGTAATAATATATTAATATTATTATATTGTTTATTATATATAGAGAGAGCATATATAGTATACTATACTGAGATATATATATATATATATATATATAGTTTACCTTAAAATGTTGGACTAGATGATCCTTGAGGTCCCTTCCAACCTGGCATTATGGTATTCTATGGAAAATATTCCAACCCCTGGGTCTCTTCAAGAGGGAATATCTAATGCAGAGACCAGGTAGCAAAATAACCAAAAAAGCATTTGGAAATATCTTCAGATGAAATTGGAACCTCTCAGCTGAGTGCAGAACAAAGGAGAAAAAAGGCTCCCTGCTCTGCAGCTCACTCTGAGAGACCTGAAAGAGGAGATGAATGACTCTCTAGCTTTAAGAGTCTTAGATCAAACAGAGCAGCTGGATTACCATCAGTAGCTGGAAAAAAAAAAAAACAAAAAAGGAAAAAAAAAAAATTTACATTTGCATAGGTCACAAATCATAGAATCAGAGAAACAGAATGGTTCATGTTGGAAGGGACCTTAAAGATCATCTACTTCCAACTAGATAATGGGCAGGGTCATGGTCAGGGACACCTCCCACTAGACCAGGTTGCTCCAAGCCCCATCCAGCCTGGGCTTGAACACTTCCAGGGATGGGGCATCCACGGCTTCCCTGGGCAAACTGTTCCAGCATCTCACCACTCTCACAGTGGAGCATCTCTTCCTTATATCTAATCTAAATCTAGCCTCTTTCAGTTTAAAACTGTTACCCCTTGTCCTATCACTGCACTCCCTGGTGATACACCACTTCTTCTTCTTTCCCCTGGTACTGCCCTTGATGAAAATATTTGGGCAGATCTTTGGGTGATGCCCCTGGGGTTCACCAGTGTGGATCTGGACAAGCCCATGGCAGTGGTCAGGAGTCTGGAGCGTGCACACAAGGAGATGCCAAGGGAGTTGAGTACATCCAGCCTAGAGAAAAGGAGGTTTTAGGTGGGCATCTGGTTACACTGCTCTCATGGGGTTGCAGAGAGGCTCCCCTCAAATGCAGTGGGCTCAACATCCAACAAGAGAAACTGTCATTAGATACAAACAAAAAACATTTCCTCTGAATACAGTGAAGGCCTGGACCAGGGGTCCAGAAAGGCTGTGCAGCATCCATCCTTGAAGATACTTGACATGAGACTAAACAAGGCCCTGAGCAACCTTGAAGTTGGCCCAACGTTGATCAAGGGGCTGAAATACAGATCTCATTTATGCCTGAAGTCTACAATTCTGTGGAAAATGGAGCACATGTGTAAGGCTTCCCACTCTCCCCTTTAATAAATGCTTTTTTTTTTTTTGTAGGCTACTGTTTGTGTTGAGCTGAATTCCTCCGTGTCTCCAAATGTTGGGCTAAATTCCTCCATGGCTCCAAATGTTGGGCTAAATTCCTCCATGGCTCCAATAAAGAAACACCATCTTTTTTTTTTTTTTTCCACACCATGCAGAGTGCAGAGATTTACAGTGGTCATTGTGTTCTGGAGACAAGCAACAAGAGGGTCTGATTAGAGTCTCTGAATAGCCTTAGGAGAAACAGCTCTTATCAGGCAGCAGGGACACCCCTCCAATAGCCTCAGAGCTGCCTGGACACATTTTTTTAAAGACACTTCATTGAGCAGCATCAGTCACTGTCCAAAATACTGAAAACAAAACAAAACAAAATAAGAACATACACACAAAAAAAAACACAAAAAAAAAAAAACCCAAACCCAACCTTCTTCCCTACTGGTTTGATTTGTTTATATGAAAAGGAAAACACAGTCCCTGTTGTTTCATTTCTTAAAGTCAGTACACCCTGCATCCCAACGTT
The DNA here is from genome assembly GCA_025345505.1 of Todiramphus chloris collaris. Classification (NCBI taxonomy): domain Eukaryota; kingdom Metazoa; phylum Chordata; class Aves; order Coraciiformes; family Alcedinidae; genus Todiramphus; species Todiramphus chloris. The sequence goes on from JANVCC010000035.1 coordinate 40,450,510, forward strand.
GCTCATAAATCATCGATGACCTGAGTTTTCATCACCCAACTTTATTCTGATGGGTTCAAGCTCTTCGGCACATCTGTCTTGTCAGCAGAAGGACAGTGACAGAAAAGGTCAAGCAATGTATGGACAAGGGAACGACCTTCTCACCCTGACACCTTCATGTTAACTGTTTGATTTCCATCAAGGGAAAGAAGAGGAATCAGGGATGTATGGCAGGAGCTGCTTCTGACCCGTTTCTCCAGGACACCCCCCATGGGTCACGGCCAGCATCTCCCAGAGCTTGTGATTACAAGCTCATCAGGTTCTGGGAGCCAGGACCCACCACGATTTGGGGGCACAAAGAACATTTTCCCAGCTAAAGGAGAAGGTTAACCAGAAATTCCAGTCTCATTTGGATTTCTCTCAGCTTGCTCCAAAACAAAAGGCTGTTTACACATCGTCAGCTAGAAAAGAAACTGCTGATGACTGAAAGTGAAATTTGTCATTAAAAGTGGAAAATAAATGGGGTGCACTTAGGAGGCATCTAGACATAGACTGAGTCACTTTTATGCCAATACACCTCCATCAGACCTCCCTAGTGAATACATAAAATGGTCTGTTTATTCTAATTGAAGTTAATGATAAAAGTGCCTTCGTATTATCCATGCATGTACACAGCTAGTCAGAAAAAATATATATTTTAATCTCCCTTTTTTGTTCTCCATAACTTCTCACCATTATTTTCTCTTTGGAAAGTGTTGTTTTGAAGCAAAGCAAGAGGAGATATCTGCTGAGCAGTATAAAGGCAGAGGTTGGCTCTCGTGGGTACCACATCTGCATCCTCTTTGTCCCTGGTCATCCGCAACTGGTGTGACACTGGTGGCCTCTTTGCTGGTGAGATGCACAACTTCATTTCTCATGTCCCTCTCCTTCTCTTTATCCTCCTTCTTAGTGAGCTAAGACAAAGACAGTTGGCCGAGGCTCTGAGCACCCTGCTCTAGTTGCAGATGTCCCTGCTCACTGCAGGAGGGTGGGCTAGATGGCCTTGAAAGGTCCCTTCCAACCCAAACCATTCTGTGATTCAGTGAAGAAAATTGTTGCTCTGATCTAAAATAGGTGTAGCTGAATAAACGTCCAAAATGCAAAAGTTAACTGCAAAATGCCCTTACCTAGGGTGGTAAAATTGACTCTGAAGGGAACAACTATAAATGTCACAGCTGTTCTGATGTGCCAGGAGGGTTGCCATATTCCATATCAAGCATTCCTGTAGTAAAGCTCTGATCTCTCCCAATGTTTTGCATCTCTTACTGGTGGCTGACTCAGATCTCTTTCTAACCAGGAGTGCTATGAACCCCATTGGCCTCTCTCCCCCTCTCTACCCACTTAAAGCATCTTGATCGTGGTCAGAATATCCTTTATGCACGTGGGGATTGCACTCCCAGCCCTCATTCCCCAGCATGCAATCAACGTCACCTCAGCAAGGACATTTGCTCCAGGCCACCATCCCTCCATGACACCCACGTTAATGACCTGGAATTCATTAAACTTTGCAAGATTTAGTGTCCTTGTGCCATAGCCCAAGCAACTCACAGGTAAGTAGGGAGATCAAACATGGAGACAACCAACCTATAATCTTAAAAGGTCCCTTCCAACCCAAAGCAGGGGTGTGTGACATCCTGACAGGGTGATCACACGAGGACTAAGTGGGACCAGGCAGCCCTCCTGCCTTATTGAGCCTTTTCATAGCATGGGCATCACCCCTGGTGATTCAGTCCACACTCCTTGCTCCCTATCATCCCCACACTATCTTTTTCTCCAGATCAAGAGCAAAGGTAACAGAGCACCTCTGGTCTTGCCCTGGCACAGGGATGGTATGACGCCAGAGGACGTAGCAGTGCCAGGATCTGGTGTCTCTACTTGTGTCTCTACTGGACAGACATGGCACTCAAGGACCTATTGAAAACCTTAATGTGACATGGACATCACAAAAACCCAACAGATTAAGCCAGAGACACCGCAGTGGGTTGAGTTCCCTGACAAGTGCATCAGATGGATTGCAACATTTTGATCACATCCACATGGAACCACAGAATATCTCAAGTTGGAAGGGACCCATAAGGATCACGAAGTCCAACGCCCTGCCAGAACTCATCAGGGAAGAAAGTGAAATAATCACAGATGAAGGGAAAAAACTGAGAGAAGATCCACCAAGAACGAGAAGAAATAAGAGCCAACAAAATGTGTCTTTGCCCCTCCATGAATGAGTCAAAATATGCAGGAGAAGCTGTCAAATTTTTCATATGGCTGTTATCACCAGAGGTTCTGACCTTCTGGAAAAGCTCCAGTGCTTATGACCAAGCATCTAAAAATTGCACTTGGTCAGAGCAGCAGCACATCTATGGCTCTGCTGCTCAGAAGCAAACAGCCTACAGCAGGGAAACACAGGGCTTGCGTCCATCAACGTCCATCTGGAGATTTTAGATGACTGACACTGAGAAGAAGGGATGTGAGATAAAAGCACACCTCTTTTTGACAGTGGGAGCAGGTTCTGCCGTGCCACATCCCGGTGAGGTGCTACGCTGATGGAAGACGATGGGAAGACAGAACACAGTAATCTATAAATACAGAGATAATTGTGGATATGCCATTCAGAGAGACCTTGTCAGGCTGGAGAGGTGGGCTGGTGCACCTCATGAAGTTCAACAAGGTCAAGTACAAGGTCCTGCGACTAGGTCAGGGCAACTAGGGGGTGTTCAGCCTGGAGAGGAGAAAGCTCCAGTACCTGACACCTACTATAAGCAGCCTTCCAGGACCACAGGAAAGCTGGAGAGGGACAAGGGCATGTAGTAACAGGACGAGGGGTAAAGGCTTTAAACAGAAAGAAGGTAGATTTAGATTAGATATTAGGAATAGATACCTCACTGTGATGGTGGTGAGACCCTGGAACAGGTTTCCCAGAGAAGCTGTGGATGTCCCTTCCCTGGAAGTGTTCCAGGACAGGGCTCTGAGCACCCTGGTCTAGTGGGAGGTGTCCCTGCCCTTGGCAGGGAGGCTGGAACTGGATGATCTATACGATGTTTTCCAACCCAACCCGTTCTGATTCTGTGAGGGCAATGCAGGCTCACTGCTGTGCTTGTTAACCTCCTCTGGAAGGAGAATTGCCCAAGAACCTAATCCCAAGAGTTGTTTTCATTTTGAACCTCCCTAACAACAAGTCCCAGCACATCTGTTGTCTTCTGTGACATCAAGCAGTCTGTATTATTTCATATTTGCTTTTGCAAAACAACCCCCTTATATTTGTTATAAATAACGTAAATGTCTCTTACTTTCTCCCAGTGACTCAGCTGTCTCGAGGTCCTGGCTCCCAGCTGCCCCCATCTGAGTGACTTTGCCATTACTTTTCTGAGGATCACGCATTGATGTTTCTGTGAAGGCACTATCAGTACTCATCAGCATCTCGGTGTTTATAAAACACGCTGCTTTGTTTCCTTTCTTGGCTGTAATTACAGAGTGAAAAGAGGTTTGTATTGAACTGTCTGTCCTGATACAGAGATGTCACTCATGACCAGGCAGAGGTTATCTGAGAATCCTGTCCAGCTCAGGGTTTGCTTCATTTCTCCTCTCTCCTCTGTTAGCTTGTGTTTCATCGGTGCTTAATTTCCTCTGCTATGGTGATGTGAATTCCCTTGGCTTGTTTAGGTGTCTCTGAAGTCCATCCTTGCTTTGGACTACCTAAATTAGTTCTGTGTCATCAGTGGATTCATCTGCCTCTATTTCTATGCCATCTATCAGGCCATTAACCAGCACGGCATGCCTGGGACTAAACACTGAACTGTGACCTTCTGCCACAATTTAATCTTCCTCTTTGCTTTCTCCTCGACATCTATAGAGCCACAGCAATCGTTTCTCATTCATCCTATGACCCCGCAACTCCCTCGGGAGGCTTTTGAGCCTGACCTTGCTAAAGACCTTGCTAAAGGATATCCAAAAGCACCGTGTGTACCCAATCTCCTTCATCCACCACGTTCCTGACATGGTCATTGAGTGTCAATCCCCTTTTGAGGTCTTTCTTCTCCTCAAGCTGCTGGGTCCATGCTCTCCTGTTGTGAGCTGTCTCCCCACAACATAATTACCCCACTTTTAAATATCAAGTCAAACTAATTTCCCCAAGACACACGTAAGGAGGTGTGACCTGGAACCCTCCCAGTCTTAATTTAAGGCTTTTGGAATATACAACTTTCCCTACATCCCAGTCCTTGCTTCTTCTCCTCAGTAAGTCAATCAAGTCCTATTCAAATTGCTTAAAAATACCTGCCCAGATGATCTGGAGCCCTGGGAATGGCCTCCTGAGACAGTTGTGGTCCATGGCTGGGTTTTCTCGGAGGGTCTGCAGGCAGGTCTGTAGGGCAGACACCTGACACACTCACTTCATCCACATTTAACCCCAAAACTGAAATTGCAGTGTCTGTTGAGCGGGGAGATTCAAGCACGAGCCAGCTCATCCCTGGAAATGATGTCAATATATTAGCATGGGGTGATGCTTCAGCCAGTGATGCCTCAGGGGGAAGATCAAAAAGGGACCATAAACAAAATTTTCAGGGTTGTCTTCTTCCTCAGCCTCCTCCCTTTACTTGAAGCCCACAGAGGGTCAGAGGAATCACGGTTTATACCCCTTCCCCTCCAGCACACACCCCACTCACACATTTATTTGGATTTAAAGCGTCCGTAGTCTCTGGTTACTCTTCTCAGTTTCCACAGAGGGACTCCCAGTGTCAGAGGAACCTCTCAGTTGGTATATGGCTCACGTGTTTCACATCACACGTAGAAGCAAGAAAAGGTGCTTTACTGTGAGGTTCTGTAATGAAACCATCCCTGCATCGGGGGCTTGGCTTTGAAAATTCCTATAAACAATTTAAACCATTCCTGTTCTCTGTCCCTGGGTCGATGGGGTTTCTGCCCAGCAAATAGGAAGGGCTTGGGTAAGCCAGAAAGAACATGCCACGTAAGGGAAGTATGGGAAGTACATAAGAAAACCAGAACTGGCTGGTTAGAGATGGAAATGAATTAATTTAATGACATTTTGTTCCAAGCATTATTTGTGGGTCTTTTTTTTCAGGAAGATTAAAATGTCAAGTTTTGCTGCTTCTTCTGAAAGGAAAGTAACTAAAGCCTGGAGAAAAGGAGCCTCAGGGGAGACTTTCTTACAGCCTGGAACTCCCTGGCAGGTGGGTGGAGGCAGGGGGATTGGGCTCTTGCTCCCAAGGAGCAAGTGCCAGGACAAGAGGAAACAGCCTCAAGTTGCCCCAGGGGAGGTTTAGGTTGGATATTAGAAAAATTTCTTCCTGGGAGGGATTGTCAAGGGCTGGCCCAGGGTGCCCAGGGCAGTGGTGGAGTCCCCATCCCTGGAGGGGTTTCAAAGCTGTGGAGCTGTGGTGCTGATGCCCAGGCTGCCCAGAGAGGTGGTGGCTGCCCCATCCCTGGCACCATTGCAGGGAAGGTTGCCCGGGGCTCTGAGCACCCTGCTCTAGGTGCAGATGGCCCTGCTCCCTGCAGGGGGGTTGGATGAGATGACCTTTAAAGGTCCCTTCCCACTCAGAGCACTGTATGCTACCAAACACTTTCAAGGTGATGAAAAATTGGATTTCTTCCTGGTGTTACATCCACCCAGCAACTGGCACGCTTGGGGCTCTCTTCAGAACACCTGTCTCTTGGAGATTCCTTTCCCAAAATTATATCCTTTCCCTTTTTTCTCTGCATTATCTTGTTATTTGCTCTCTCTTTCTCCTTACCCACAGAGGAACTCCTTTCTGTGTCCCCTGGAAGGACTGCCAAGCAGATCGGCCGCATCCATCCTGACTCAAACTGAAAGGGGATAAATTTAGATTAACTATTAGGAAAAAATTCTTTACTGCAAGGATGGTGAGACATAAAACAGGTTGCCCAGGGAACTTGTGGATGCCCCATCCCTGGAAGTCTTCAAGACCAGGTTGGATGGGGCTTTGAACAACCTGGTCTAGTGGGAGGTGTCTCTGACCGTGGCATGGGGGTTGGAAGGAGATGATCTTGAAGGTCTCTTCCAACCCAAAGTGCTTTATGTTTCTATGAAATAAAACTGTGACTTGGCTGCACGCAGGTCCAGGTAATTTAAGGGCCCTTTCATCCAAATCCAGCCTTTCCACCAACCTGTGACCTGTTGCTCTCCATTCCAACTCTCTCCTTACCCTGCTGCTTCTCCTTTACGCGCACATTACCCAAGAGGACAAGTTATCTGAAAGCGGGGACGCTTCAGCACTGCTTCTGCTGAAGTGGGGCTTTGTGTAGGACTCAAAATCAAGCTTTTTCCATCTGAAAATGTGGCCCTGTGAGGTACAGGAAAGAAGTGGGTTTGACCAGAAGAGCCATCCCTTGTTAAGAGAGCCGCACACAATGCACCGACTGCATCGTCTCCAGACATGATTCAGGCAGCAGAGACAGTCGGCCTAAAATTAATCCTCGTCTGAAAAGGTATTACGGGAAAAAGCCGCCGTTCCTCTGTCCTGATTGTGCTGAAAGCCTGGCCCATTTAGAGCCGATTGTGTCAGCAGGCAGCTTGATATTCCTATTCTTTGGGGATGGCAAAGGGTTGGGTTTTTTTTTTTTTTTTGCTTTTTCAAAGTCATAGCAGGAAGATTTCTGTCTGCTTATCATCATAAATGGCCATGGAAGTCTGTCCTTCCCAGCAGTCCCAGAGGAAGGTCCTACATGAGAATTAAATGAGTGGCTTAATTGAAAGGGCAACAGAAATAAGAGGAGGAAACGTTAGTTTATTGGGGGGCGGGGTGTGCGTTTCAAGAGCCAAAAAGGATGCTCTGCTCAGGAGGGGGGAGACTGGGCACCAAATGTTCCTGTTTGTGTGCACGTAAGTCCCAGAGCCATCCTGTAACGGAGATGATGGACAAAGACACCTTCAGCAGGGGAGCTGTTGAGGTTTTCAGAGGAAACAGCAGCGACCAAAAGGGTCACAGTGGTAGGTTTCTTTTCCAAACAAAACAGCTGAACCTTTCCAGTAGGTTGTCCCTAAACCTGGGTGAAGGAGGAAGGTATCAGGGTCTGACAGAGACCCAAGGTGTGATGGAAGAGCCAGGTGGGCTGCAACCAGCCCCATGCACAGGGGCCAACAGGCACAAGTGTGTACCCAGCACGTGACGATGGCAGCCATGTGTCCATGCAAACAGGTGCTGGGGATGTGTCTAAAAGACAGGACCATACAAGCCATGTAGGCTACAACCCCTTCCCACCCCACGTCAGAGGGCCCTTGGGAGGGATGGTGACCAAAAATGAGGTGTGCACCAAGTAAGTGCTCTGACAGGCCAAAATCAGCCTCTGGTGTGGCCACCCAAAGCCAGGCGTCCTCAAAACAGGGGCCTGGGTCTATCCTTACTCCAATGGGTCAAGTTCAGACTCTGGCTCTGCTTGCAGAGCAATTCAAGGGTCTATGGACCATCTCAGGGACAGAGCAATAGAAATTCACTGCCAAGCTAAGGACAACCCTCCTGGACCATGGCCCCTCAGCAGAAACTTCACTGGGAGCAGAAAGTGATCCAGGAGAAGAGATACCAGGACAAGATGGATTCTCCCACTAAGCCATGAGTGATGGCACCCAACAGAAGGATGCAAACTGGCAATAAAGAAGGAGGACAGCCCAAAACAATGTCCTTTTTCTGACTGCAAAGTGAGCCAAGATCCAGTCCAGTCATAACTCTGCCATGACACAAAAAATATGCCTTGTATGATTCTACATGACAGCTGTAGGGGAGTCAACTGCTGGCTTCCCCTTGAGCACTGCCATGCCCAGAAACATGAACAAGGTGGTACAAAGTCACCGACTCAACTGACAGATGTCCTTCTATGACTGCTGTAGGTTCATAAATGCTCAGGTTAGCAAGGAGCACGCAGGTATGGTGCAGGTCAGAGAGGGGAAAAGTATGGAACTGGACAGGAGCACAGCTCCTGGCTTCTGTAAGCCTCTTCTTGTCCTACCACACAGGAGCACAACGGTTTTCATCACAAAAGCAGGTAAAAATTCAACCATTCACCTGTGAAACAGCAGTGTGACCAAGAATAAGCAATGATTTCTGGGCATATTTATGAGCACAAGAAAGTCCGGGTGTTATCAAGATCACAGAATCACATAGAGTGGTGGGGGTTGCAATGGACCTCTGGAGATGCTCTGGTGCCACCCCCCTGCTCCATCCAGCAGGGGCACCCAGAGCAGGGGCCCAGCAGCGCAGGGTCCAGCCAGGTTTGGAATCTCTTCAGAGAAGGAGAATCCACAGCCTCACACCAAAGAACTCTCTCCTCAAGATGGTCTGAACATCCCCAGGTCAGGGAGAAAGCACCAGTTTGGACCTTGAAGCTTGCTCACCTGTAAGCAGGTGAATTCACAGTTTCCACCGTCGTTTCAAATGAAGGGAGCCAGGGCAAGAAAAGGGGTTTTGCACGGATGTCCCTGTACCAAAGTTTCCTGGAGATGGAAGGCCCTCAGCTGGTGAGTCTCAGCACAGCACTGCTGCAGACCTTGGTGCACCCATGCTCCCAGCAGCAGGATGGTTCCCTGCCCTCTCTCCTTCCTCTCCTACCATCCCCTGCACCCAACCTCACCACCCATGACAGCCACAGATCCTCCCCAGAGCACCCACCAAC